>PVHP010011461.1:0-45148 GCA_004024765.1 Zapus hudsonius | reverse complement strand
TATTTAAAAAAAAAAAAAAAAAAAAAAAAAAAAAGAAATTAGACACTTAGATGGTGGAGAATTATCAAAACGCAGACAGTGTGTTCACAAGTGCTAAATGACAGATCCTTGCCACAGTGGCGGAGCTGAAAGTCACGACCAGATCAAGCCCACCCCAGAGTCTATGATATTCCCTACACTCAGTCCATGCTTTGCTTTGATCCCATTGTTTCCAGATGACCCAAGACTTGGACACTTGGGCATGTGCCATATCACATACTTTGTGATTCACACAGTAATAGCTGAGTCTACATCCAAGTTCCTTATCCAGAAAAGCGTATCTGGCTGGATGTGCCAGGCATCCTTTCTTCCCAAAGACTTGGAATGGATACTTGAGGTGAAAACTTGCCCACTCCGTTTGGAGTTTCGAGATGATTCCCCTGAGCCTTAGTGATTCCTGGATGAACTGAGCCTCTCCCTCTCACTTGTCTTGAGACTGGTGCCTTCAGGAGGACAGACCTTGCACCTTCTCTCTTTCTTCCTCTTAGGACTGGGCCACTTACATTATAATGCTCACGACAACATTGTCTGAACAAGAGAATGGATGGTGGGGTACATGAGGGATGAAACAACTCTTGATCCTAAATTGCTACCTAGGAGGGATCTATTTAGTCAGGGTTGGGAGACAGTGTATAGAGAGATAGAGAGAGAAAGTACAGACCAAAAATAAATTGGAAGAACATGTCATACTCCCAATTAAGCTATTCTTCTCTCATTGCCATAATAACCCACAACAAGCCAAAAAATCCTCCATAGTAAATAACAATCTTCCCCTTCTAGAATATGTTTCCATTCCATAGTAAGAAAAAAGTATCGCTTCTTACAAATACTTCCTACTTCCTTCATCACAGTAACCAGTTTGTAATTCAGTTAGCTACAATATTGCCCTTTCCAAACCGCCTGACACCCCATAGGAAGCCCCAATCTTCCTTCCACACATGTAATTCTTCCTCTGCTATGAGCTACACTTCAGAGTAAAATGGTCACTGCTGAAACCATGTCACACTCTAGGGTAATCACCAAGTAGTGTTCCGTATTTGTCCTCATGTTCCCAGAAAAGCCCCAGTTCTCCCTCCCACAACCATGTGACACAACACACACAAAAAGACCCAATTTGGCCTCCTTCTCCATAAACCCCAACATCATGCAGCAAACTCATCCTCCCCCTACAAAAATCATGACTGTTCCTCCAGTTCTTTCCAGCTCACCATCCCCCTCCTGGAACAACTTCATCCTCCACAGAAAATGTCCCCATCCTGTGACCACATGGCACACCATGGACCATAGTTCTCTGTCCATGGAAGAGCACCCATCTAGTCTCCGTGAAACACTCAACCTCATCAGCCCTTTCTCACTCCCCAGGA
This sequence comes from Zapus hudsonius, assembly GCA_004024765.1. Classification (NCBI taxonomy): domain Eukaryota; kingdom Metazoa; phylum Chordata; class Mammalia; order Rodentia; family Dipodidae; genus Zapus; species Zapus hudsonius. The sequence goes on along the minus strand of PVHP010011461.1, from coordinate 43,745 downwards.
AATATAAATTCTCTTATCCAATACCCCTTAGCCTTCCAGTCATTCCCAGTCCCATTATCCACCTTCCATGGTCCACAACATTCGCACTGTACTCCACAGGATGAACATTCTCATAGAGAAACCTTATTCTTGTCTGCCACAACTTAATCATTACTGCACAGTACATCAAACAGGACAAATCCTTTATGTTTCTTCATTCCCCACCCCCAACCGGTCCACACCTCCCTGTGGCTCCCAAGGTGTTTGTCACCAATCTCACTGCCCAGTAAACCCAGGCTCTGCCTCCACATAATTGTGCTCCATTCCCCCCAAGCTCTGCAAATTCCCCCAAGGGACTCTGCTAATTAAAATGATATTTTCCCATCACATCCCAGTGAGCTGTTTCTTAACTTAGGCTGCAGCTCTATAAGTCTATTCTGAGGATGTGCAGTGAAAGAGCGGTCCCATTTCCTGCATGAAGATATTCTTACAGATTATCATGCAAGTGTGCACCGTGCAACTCGGGCCTCAATCATGTTCTATGGTTAGATTAATAAACACCAAGTATGGATCCTTTCTGTGTGATATTCAGAGAACAATAAGATAAGCTCAGAAATGGGGCCACCATGTTGATTCTAGCTCCTCAAGTGTCTTGTATTCTTGTGGTCAAGGGGAAGAAGAAAATAGAGATGAGGAGAATATTTTGGGTGAGGTACTGTGTTTATGTGTGGCTTTCATGAGGACTTCTGTGCAGTGTTATGACACTGTGTGTATAGTACAAAGTAGGCATTAGACTCAAGGGCTCTCTCAGTTTTCCTCAATGTATGCCCCTTTCCTCTGCACTTTCTGATGCCTAGAATGTCACAGCACATGCATTGTCTCTCTGAGTCTTCCAGTAAATCTTAGCAAAGAAGTCACATTGTAAGCTCAGAAAGGGAAAGTAAGGTATAGCTCCCAAATCCTACAGGGGCTAAATAATGGTGGCTTTAAGACTTTTTGTCCCCCAAATGCAAGCCCTTTGGATTCCATTATTTTGGATGTTTATCTGAAAATGGACAGAGACACAAAATACATTTAATTGCCTGCCTTTATCACTGGGCCTGGTGGGGTTAACCTGACTTCCTCCATCTGTTTCTATGAGCCAATGATCCTGGCTGTTTTATTCACCCTGTTCCTGACATGGTCTCACTAATGCTAGCTCCTTACATTTGGAATGTGTTGTTTCATTTCCTTTAAACCAAATAAATTTCCAGACAAATTACGAGCCAATGATCACTCCAAAAGAATTTGCCCATTGATGAATTTATTAAGCAATCTACTTTGTGGTAGAAATTTTGAGGTTCCATTTATTTAATCAAATAACCTCAACTATAGTTTGTGTTATGTTAGTATCCCGTGAAATTGAATAAGAAGCGACAGAAAAATATACCAAACAAGTGTTTGGAGAAACAAAGAAAAAATCACACTCATGTAATTGCCAATTAAAGGTATGCTGGATTCTGGTTTGGCCTGAACCAAGGTGTCCATGTCAGGCTGTCAGAATCTAGTTCTTTCTTTAATGAACAGAATGAGAATGAAGTTTGAAATGATCTTGATAAAGTTCAGTAGGTTTATATCACCTCCTCTCTTAAGGGAATCCCCTATCTAAGGAATTCCCATTATTCTGTTAATGTTCAAATGCATTCTCATAACAGGACTGAATTAAGTTCTCAAAAGTTGATCATACGAAGCAGGAATTATTTTCATAACTAACCCAATTTCCCATCATATGTTAAAATATAGTAATGGAAAAAAATCTGTGAATCTGAAAATAATTTTCTCTGAATCAAAGATACAGATTGCATTTCTGACTAAATGCCAGTCTATGAGTCCATTCATTCTTCACTTAGAGAATCCAAAGACAAGCTAGTGCTGATCTCTGACAAGGCAAAAGCCTCAGCAGTTCTCAGGATCTTACAGAGCCTGAAAGAAATGTCAGATTAATTTATATTAACATGTTATGTGTTAACTCTTATGTTACACTGCCTTAAACTGCAATTATTCCCTAATTCCTGTTGATCAGTAGTTTTGATAAGCAATTTGTTATCTTCAATCAATAAAAAATAGATCAACAGATTAGAAATAGGGAAAACTCTCATAATTAATTTTTGGATCAATTCTTTCAGAACACTAGATCTCAGGTAAAAGCAACAAAACCGTTTGTGGTGCTAAGCAAGGGCAAGTGTCACTACAGTTGTCCGGGAGTTGATTCCAGGGCAAACGAGGAATATAAAAATCTACAGATGCTCAAGGCCTTTATACATAATGCATAGTATTTGCATCTGACCTTTGTAAATCCTCCTGTATAATTCAAATCATCTCTACATCATTTGCAGTACCTAATGCAACATAAACACTAGGTAATAGCTACTGTTTTATACTGTTTGCGGAACGAGAAGAACCAAAAGTCCATACTTGATTACTAGAGTTTAAAAACTATTTTTGTTCAGAGATTGGTTGAATCCACAGGTACAGAGGGGTGTCTTCCTTATGCAGTTTCATAGGATAGACAGTGTCCTTTCATCCCAAATGCATCAGTCGGGGAGGTGTGCAAGTATGACATTTCCATCTTTGCTTCTAATTCTGTAGAGTCTACTGGACAATTCTGAACTAACGCCTTCAGATTCATCATGTTTTCAACATTAACATTTCCCCCACTCTACAATTGCACCAGGATCTTGTTCCCCCGTAGTTTAATTAACACCGACTAATGGGTTAGAATGGGTATTGGCTGACCATGACAGCTTGCAGCCTCAAAGAGCTTTGTCTTGAGGAACACTGACAGCAATGGAAAGAGAAATTCAGGAAGCTTTATTTTCCTTCTCCTGTAGCCCTGGAGAACCACAGCAGACTTACATAGGTAAGATTCTAGAAGGAGGCATTTTAAAACCCAGCACATCCAGTCTGGCTGCTAGCTGAGTAGATCTGGTCTGAAGGAGTGTCTAGTGTGATGTAATCGGGACATCACTGAAGTAACTCCTAGCAGGGTGGAAGAGAGGAGTGGGGAAGGGTCAGGGACCGAGGCCCAGGGTGCTGCTGTTCCAAAGGATGACTGGAAGAGAAGAGCAATGTCTGGAAGTGATAAGCCTCAGGTATTTGCATCTTACCGGAAAGCCATGTAAATAAATGGAAACTTCCTGGCAAGGTATCTGGACTTGTAGAAACTTTACCACAGGTCATACCAGGGCGAGCATTCAAGGGAGAGGCTGGCCACACCCTGTTCATCTCAACCCTGAGGCAATGTCCCCCAGAATTTAGAGGAGATCAAGTTCATGAACAGAACAAAGGAAAGGTGGCTGGCAGCAGAGTGAACCAGGGCTTCGCCTCACCTGCCTCACAGCAACTCTGCAGGCCTCACAGGCTTCCATGTAGGCCTAGAACTTTCCATCAGGAGGTTTGCTTGGAGCTCCATGAATATCATACTTAAGGAGAGGTCTGTAAGCAGTCATGAACTCACTGCTGTCCTGGACATTTTTGTACTAAAGCATGACACTATCCTATTTGAGGATATTGGGTTAAATCAATAGGCAAAGGAAAGTTAATAATGCAAATGAGATGCTCAGAAATTTCAGATTAAATCCACTGAGAGCAGAAGCGGCTTCCTGCAAAGGGCTGTTCTACATTCTGCAGAAACCACAGTGAGGAAAACCCGGGGCCTGTCTTCACTGAGCTAGATTTGAGGGGAAAGAAGACATGGAGACAGAAAACTACATCAAAGCTCAGTTCTCAGCTTGGTTGCTCCTCAGCTTCCAAGGCAAGAGATAGAAGACAGCTGGATGATGAAAACGCAGAAAGAGGAATGAAGGAAAGACCTGCAGCTACAGAACTGGGTGAGAAACCAGTGAGTCTGTGCAAGTGTCACCAAAAAGGAATAGATTTGCGCTTTCCTGTGTAAGGGACTCTGCTTTCCTCCCTGTGACATGCTATACGCCTGCTCCTCTGAGTTACTACACTCCCCCTCTGAGGTACAACTCTACTACTCTGAGGTAGCACACTTCCACTCTGAGGTAATACACTCCTCCTCTGAGGTACTCCACTTCTTCCCTTCTTAGGTGCTTCTGCCTAAGCTCAGTTGGATCCAGGTTTTTCCCTTGTTCATGAAAAATGAAATCATATTTACTTCATAGAACAAATATTCTGTGAGCTATATTTGAAAACCAACTGTTTTATCTCACAAGTATTTTAATGATTTAAATTGTTCTCTCCCATCCTTGCTTCCTGTTTTCCCTCTATTGCCCTCTGAGCCCAAAATGGTGGTTATTCTTGTTGAATAAAGTCTTAGAAACTTCAGTGAACTATTTATCGTTTCAAAGAAAAATATAAGCTGGCAAAAAGATTTGCAGGGTATTCGCTATGCTATCACATGGTTATGAGAGAATTAAACATGTAACACCATTATGGAAGGACTGGTCAAGGGGTTTCTGTGAAAAAGACGGTGGGGCATTTCAGAACCTTTGTGCAGGATGGATGAGATGTTGGCTATAATTGAGGCAATAACATGATGCTCTTCTCAAATCCCTGGCAACTGTGCAGCTCTTGGCTGCTGATAGCTTCCTCTTCTTACCTGGATCTGCCATGTCTGAAGACTGCGTTTTAAGTGCTGTGACATATTACTTGACTGAAAGCATGGAGCCATAGGTGATGGGGACAGAGGGTAGACAGTGTGTGTGTGTGTGTGTGTGTGTGTGTGTGTGTGTGTGTGTGTGTGTGTGTGGTGATTAATCATGGTTGGTCAGCTGGAGGCATTTACTGCTATTCTGAGCTGCTGAGGGTAATGAGTGGAGATTGTGTGGACACTGTTGGAGTCAGGTTTAGAGATAGACTACATGGGACCACCTTCGTGATGTGTGATGTGGAGGAGAGGAAATCCTTTCAAAGAGAAAGGTGGGGAAAAATAGTACAGAGCAGAGTCCACATTCTGCTGACTTGCCCCTGGTTCCTCAGGGCGAAGAGTCCTGGCCCAATTAACATCAGGGAATTCATGTTGGGAAAATGCCTTAGCATGTCCACCGCTTGACATCAGGACAAAGAAGGAATGCAGAACAAAGAACACGGGTGAACCTGGCTGATAAACACCTTGCTAAGACTGAGGAGGAGAGTAAGGAGAAACAACCTTCCTGCCCGTAGGCAGTGCAAAAGAACCTGTGGGCTACCTCAGTTTGCAGCCATCTTCCTTAGAACACCACCCAGATATTTTACACCAAAATTCCAGTTGAAAATCTACCTTTGTCCAGTAGTAAAGTCTTTGCTGGCCCTTGAATCAAAAGGCTTCAATTTGCAATGTAAAGTCCACCAATATTTGGTAATGTTTACATGCTATTTATATCTCTGAATTTAAGTTTTCCTGAGTTAAACGGAACAAGCAGATCCTGCTTATCAGTGGCACAAATGCCTTATTACACAAAGCATAAGAAGGCATTTTGCAACTTACTCTGTGATACATAGAATGAGAATTAGCAAGATTATAATCACAACCTCAGCACAAGCATCTGCGTCTCTTGAGTTCATTTTGCAGACCTATTTATTATTCTTCAGGAAGCAGAAATCAATGCCTTATCTGTTACTACTTTTCTCTATGAATAGACTTGGAGAAAGCTGATTTCTAGGAGACAGGAGGTTCAGTTCCTTAAGTGTGGTCTGGGATGGGTAGTGGTAACATCAACACCAACGTAACTTCAGAATTTGTTTAAAAATGAAATTGTGAGGCTACACCCTTCGGCTACTGAATCAGAGACTCTGAGCTTGGAAGCAACATCTGTTTTAACAAGTTTGGTAACCACTGACCTAGAAAAAAATGTTATCATTTGGCAAAAGACATGATTGGATGGCTGTGCTATATAATGAAGTATAACCCAGATGAAGAAGAAAATGAGACTCTCTAACAGGCTCTAACTAAGTGACACAAAGCTAGACAGGGGACATGCTTGCTCTACATGGACTATCAATGATCTTGTCACTCCATCTTTTTTATCTATAATGGGTTGAAGTGTGTCCCCCGCCAAAGTAGTGTCCATCCAGAACTTGTCCATATGATTCTCTGTAGATATCATCAAGATAAAATGTAGCTATGCACAAACAGGCTGGGTATTCAATTTAATGGCTGGTGTCTCTTAAATGAATGAGATTTTAAGGAGCTATGGTAATAATACAGCAAGTAAAGTGTTTTCCTCACAAACATGAGGACCTGAGTTCTATCCCCACAACTTGTTAATGCCAGGCATGCTGGCACACCCTTGTCATCCCTGGCTAGCCTACTTGGCAAGCTCCAAGCCAGCAGATACAGCTGCCCTGTCTCATAAAAGATGGATGGCCTTTTATGAAAAATGATGCTCACGGTAATCCTCTTGCCTCCACATTTATACCCATATAAACAGACACATCTGGAAAACCGTACCCTCACACACATACATATAAACAGGCTAACTAACACGCGCGCGCGCACACACACACACACACACACACACACACACACACACACACAAAGGAGTGACAATTTGAGACACAGAAATGAGGAAGAATGTTATGCAAAGAGAGGCGGAGATTAAAATGACGTAAAGGGGTTGGATGCACTAGGGAAGAAGGAGGAAAAGGAGGAGCACACAATGGTTTCAGTGTTGTTGAAATTTCACTTTTGTGTCTGAAAGCCATGCACCACCAACCATTTTTTTAATAAAAAAAGAAAGTTGCTCCTACAAATGTAACTTTCTCTCTGCAATCAGGTGCATGCCTCCTATTTTCTCACCAACATGCTCTGTCTTTCCGAGCCATTTACGGATTTCCCGCAAATATTTCACTGTGTAATGACCTAAAATCTCATTTACTTCTTCTCTACTTATCTGGGGACACTATGGGAAGTAGAAGATAATTATCTGATAATGGCCTGGCCACTTCTGCCTTGCTTGTGCCTGTACCATATACTCAACTCTCTCCCAGTTAGTGCTCATGAACCATCCATGCCTGTGTCCAAGACCAACCTCTGCACATTTGCACCAGAGCCCAACCCTCTTGCCTACTCAAGAATGATGCATCAGCAAGCAACTCTTATCTCCTACACAATGTTTTGACTAGCAAATGCAGTGGGTGTGTGATTTTTCCCATCTTCAAAACATGTTCCCTTGATGCCAGGTTTCCACCCAGCTACGGCTACATGACCCTGGTCCCCTTTTGCAAAAGTTGTTCTAAAGAGATGCTTATTTTCCTAGTTACAAGATCTATCTCTTGTTCTATGTGGAACTCACTCCATTCTTCATACAGATGTCTCTAAACAATTGCATGTTGCAAATCTTGTCCTTCATCTTCATTAACCTGTTAGCAACATTTGACTGGTGGACACTCCCTGTGCACTGAATAACTTTCTCGTTTTTCCCAGGGTTTCATACCAAGCTCCATCTCATTCTCCTCCATGCTTTGCTTCCTGGCTCCCTGACCACTAAATATGGCATGTTGTAGGATTCCATTTCTTCATTGCTTTGTTTTGTTTTAGGATTTTAACATCACTTCTCTCTATCTCTATCCATTTCTCTGTCCTCTGTGGTGTTAAATACCATCTACATCTGATGACACCCACATTTATTATACCAAGCCTTGTCTTCCCTATAAATACCAGAACATTATATCCAGTTATTAATTTGATATTTCTATCTCATTGTCCAAGAGGGTTTGTCCCAGTGACATCTACCTAAATAAATGACTTCATCTTTCCACTATTGAAGAAATTACCAGCTCTTCTGTTTTCGTCATACACTGGATTTAATTCATTGGTAAATCCTGTTGGTTCTGAATTTAGAATATGTCCAGGTTTCATCAAGTTCTCCTTTAGTGTGTGTGTTATGTATATATGCTTGTATTGTGATATGTATGTATACATGAGGAGGGTGTGCAGATGTACTGCTCCATGTGTACAAGTTCAGAGGCCAGAGGAGAATGTCCTCCCTGTGCTAAAGAAGGAAATTTTCACTGAACCTTCAGTGCCATTTCCATGAATCTCCATGATTCCCAGGTCTAGATAACTGGAATTACAGATGTGCATGGTCACTACCAGCTGTTTGCATACGTGGGGTCTTTAAGAGGTGAAGTGACCATGAGTGTAGAGTTCAGTGGATTATTGTCATCATCACAGGAGTGATCCAGTCACTCAGAAGGTCATTTTGTTTAAAAATGATTTCATCCCTTTTTGCTCACTCACTTTCCTTTGCCTTGAGTTGTCCTTGACTTTGAACTGTAAGACATAAACCCTCTGCACTTTATAAATTACACAGCCCTACTCATTTTCTCTTAGCTGGACAAAATAAACTAATATGTATATTACTTATTTCCATAACCATGGTCCTCATTAACACACTGTATTATTACCTGCTAGCTTTATTTTATGAGTGTGGACCTTGGTTTGTAGGTAAATGCCACGGGAGCAGGGACTGTGTCTTTTGTGGGTCCAACTGTATTACTATTTCACACACTATCTGCTCCCTGCTCAAATGAATGGGTCCACTGGCTTCTTTTCTCATGCCATAGATGGGATACACACACGACAAGAGAGGAGTTCTATTTCAAAGTACAAAGTGCTGCTTTGCTCTCTCCGAGACCATTTCAGCATTGACTGTTTGGCTACCTCCAACACTCATCCTTTCAAGGGTACCCATGTGTGATCATTCATTATTTTTGTGTCTCTCTCTCTGAATCCTTTCCAACCTCCCATGTACATTCCACCCTGCTTTGAGGTGGAGATGTTTTGTGTCATTATCTCAGGAAAGACATGTTTAACACTTAACTTTGGGGGCTTCATCTGTCAGATGCTGGCCTGATATCAGTTCACTTAGATTTCAACCCCTCCTCCACTCTTCTCCACTCTCTTCTCCTTCCTCTTTTCTCCTCTCATCTCCTCCTTTTTCCTCTCCTCTCCCTTTTCCTTCCCTCCTCTACTTTGCCCTTTGAATTGGATCCTGGAAAATCATGCTTCTTTTTTAAGAATTTCAATGATGCAAAGAAGAAAAGTTGAAGCAAGACCATTAAGCCTTTCCACGCAGGTCCCCACCAATGTCATCATGACGCTTCTTGATTTTTTTTTTTGTCATATGGTATGCTGAATGCTTTCAGAAGTTTAACAGGAGCTGAACTTTTAACAGTTTCTTATGGAAATTTAAAGCATTTTATATATAATGATTATATATTATACTGAATATATATTTCATATGTAAAATCATAGGGAAAATATAAAAAAAATGTTTGTTTCTCATATCCTTTTTCTGAATTCTGTGAGGCTATTCTGGGTTGAGAAAGAGAATAGTATAGTCCTAGACCCTGAGGGTAAGTAGAGTGCCAGTGATTAGCTTGATCAGGGAGCATCTGGCCCCTTTATGGTCTTTTTCTAGAGAGTTCCTTAGAAAATGAATGCTCCTATTAGGATATAGCTATGAAACTAGTCAGGTATGTCGTGAAAGAACAGAATCACCATTCCCAGTGTGTCTGGAATCCCCAGTTCCCAGAGTCTGTCTCCCTTTTCCTTTTGACTCCTATACATATAACTTTTTTTCTCTCCTATATGTTGACTCAGTCAAAGATAAAGAACACCTTCAGCTCTGCTTCGATAAAGAGGTGCCCCAAATCAAGGACAGACATAGTAATAGATGATCAATAGAAACAAAACCATACACAGATTGATTGCAAACACACAGGAACCATTAACATGTCCTCCCTCCTTCACAACAGGAGGCTCTTCATGTGACTTCCTTCAGCAAATATAACATCATAGAAACAATTCTGTGTAGGCTTGGGGCCTGTGCCTCAGGTGACTTTTTGTTCTCTTACCATCATGACAACTTGAGAACTAATGTGGTTTAGCCTCTGAAGCGTGGGAGACCAAGGAGAGCGCCACACAGTTGCTTCAACTAAGAACATCCTACATTTGTCAGACGTCAGGTGGCCTCTGTTGCAGTTACCTTCACCTTGATGGACAAAAAACATCAGACTTACAGAATGCAAAAGAAATACCATCAAAGGCTGAAGAAGCTGGCTCACTTCTATAGATCCCAGGAGAGAGACACCATCAAATAGCCAGCAAACACAAACAGCCAGAGCTCCAATTGCTCTAAACATACATTAGGGCTGGACTTAAGATCTGTCCCTAGTGGCATAGCTCTTCGCCAGCATTGCTCTGACCACTGGAGATGCAAGTTGCGAGCTCAATGTTAATAAAAAATGCCTCTGAGTCTATGGGGCCATACATTCAAACCATCACAGCCCCCAAGCATGTGACCCAGTGTAAATGAGATCTATAGAACTGCCTATACAGCCATGGTTGACTATATATGCCAGAGTGAGTCCATCTGAAAACAAAATCACTGCCCAGCTTCCCTGGAGACTTGTGAACAATAGAAATAGATATGAATTGTTTTAAGCACTGAATTTTAGAGTGATTTGTGACACAGCTATTACTAATACATGGTCAGAACTAGGAAACCTGCCTCTTAGAACTATGTAAGCTTCATCAAGCCCATTTAACCTCTATTAGACAATTATTTTATTCATAAAACTCTGTGTACATTGCTATGTCAGTACAACATAACATTTGATTATACCAGTAGAACTCCTTTCTCTGTCCATTTCTGATTCCATGTGTAAGACCTATTGCATTTGGTGGGGGGAGGATTCAGTGTAATAATTTATACTGAGTAGTTTACACAGCACCTCATACATAATTAACACTTAAAGCTTTCTGTCTATTGTTAATATTTTTTATGTGTGAAATGGAGCAAAGTGCCTCAGGGAAAATAGAGACCTTGCATGGGAACAAATTCCATGTGACATACTGCGGTTCACACATCAAAAGGTGCAAGAGCTATATCCTTTATCTTTGTTGATTGATGTGTTTATTTTGAGAGAAATCACTTCCTTTCTACTAGTGGACCGGGCATATGTCCAAGCCAACACAAAGAACTTCAGATGGTAACACCCTCTCACCTACTTCTTCATCTCAGAAATTTATGTGCTGTGCTTTACAGGATCTGGTGAAGGCTCTTTCCTGTCTGTATGATTGTAAGGGACTGAAGCTTAAAACCAGTCAGGACCAAGGAGATGACATGTGTTGGTAACCTGTGCATCCTTTCCAAGTAGAGGAAGAACAGAGCCCTCAAAGAAAGACTTATTATATGAATTACTGCTTCATAAAAAGAAAAAGAAAAAAAAAAGGGAAAACAAAGGCTGGGCTGGGGAGATGGCTCAGTGGTTAAAAGCAAAGTTTTGCAAAGCCTGCTGACCTGGGTTCAATTCCCCAGTACTCACATAAATGCAGATGAACAGTGTTGTATACATTTGAAGTTCATTTACAGTTGGGAAAGGCCTGGCATGCTCCCTCCCTCCTCTCTACTCTCTCTCTTTCTTCCTGTAAATGAAGGGACTTAATGCTCTTTCTCTGCATGCATGAAGGTGTGATAGTGAAACATGTAATAATTTAACTTAAGAATCAAAAGGACTTGCCAGGTCTCAATGTGAATCCTTTGATCCAGGCACACATTTTATTCCTCCCCCATATTTCTTCCATCCATGACTAAATAGTTCTCCTTGTGAAGATCTTGCAGTTTGTTTTATTGTTTTTGACTTGTGAGTCAAGTCAAGGATTCAAGTGCAATGAGCTATTTTGTGAGACTGTTTTAGTTATAAGTCCATGAAGAACCAGCACAGAGAACTGGAGGAAAAGAGGTCCTGAGAATATGCTTCCTGAAATTACCGAATAAGTTACCTAGAGTTGCTAGAAATCAAAGCACTTTGCGCACACCCTCCAGAATTCTCAAACTTGGGGAGTGAGGCCCCTGTCATATGTCTTTGCCAGATTGTGTAATTAGAGATCAAATCTGCTATGGAGAGGAGCTCATTCCTGTGCAAGCAGCAGGCAGGAATTGATGACCTGCACCACATGGCCAAATGCATTTCAGCCTTGTGGGAAAGGAAGATGGTGTTAGAATCTGGGTTTATGTCACAGATGTACTACCTCCAAGGGATATGCGTGGGCCTCCAACAAAGTGTGTTTTAAGGTGTGAAAATCACTCACTGTCCAAGGCATCTGCCCCTTTTGCTTCCCAGTATCTCTCTTCTCTTGTTCTCCCCTCTCCTGGAGAATCTTCCCTTTACTTATTTCTGATTCTATAAATTGGAATGCATGGATCCTACCTAACTCTTCGGAACTGCCATCCGAGTTTTGATGTCAGCATATTACCCCATCTTGGCCAATATTATTATTATAATCATAGATTATACTAACATACAATTGTGGGATTTTGAAAAAGCAGTTAGAAATGAGCAAATATCCTCCATTCTGAGGTTGCTAATCAGAATGGTTGTAAGCCTAGACATTCTTGTCAGATTATCTTTGCTTATCCATCTTTGTCAAAGCCTGAGAATGGAGCCGACAGAAGAACGAGTTTTTTCTCATGTTGTTTGGACATTGTTATCTAGCTACTTGGACTTTGGATTTGGATGAGTTGGAATTTATTCCTCCCAATACACTACGCCTCCATCTCCCATCTTTTGATTTCTTCTCCTTTTAGCATACGACTGCTACACAGAGGGATAGAGATCAAACATATCTATCTTCCAAATGCCATGAATTAGAGAGGTAAATAGAATTATGTAATGCAGGCAGTATGCAGTGATTAAAATGTGAAAAAAAAGAGATAACTTTTCTTCAAGGAAGATCTAGCAGTGATAAAACAGGCACAGGAAAACATTCTCAGGAGCATTAGCCACCAGGAAATTGCAAATAAAGGCAACAGCGAACTTCTATTACTAAGGAACACACCTTGCACACTCTTGGTGGAAACGGCAAACAGAGTCACTGTGGAAAACAGTATGGGAGCTCCATAAAGACTGAAAGTAGGGCCATATCATTCAGCAAGCCCATATTTACCTAAAAGAATGGAAGGATCTTGAATTAAATTCTGAAGTCTTCCAATTTTTATGTTTATTGGAAGGATCCATGAGTTTATCAACCTGTTCATTCAAATCTCTTGCTCTTTGTGCAGAAATGTCTTAAAATGTCAAAATAAAATTCTGCTGTTCTTTTACTTTTAATTAAATTTAATATAAATATTAAAAAAAGAATGGAAACCAGAACCCCAAGGATGCTGTTAGCATTTCCATGTTCGTTTCAGCACTATTCCTACAAGAGAAGATGTAGAAATAACCAAAAAGACCATTGACAGAGAAACAGGCAAAATGCTACACACTCACACACATACAACAGTGGAATGCAATGTAGCTTTAAAATTAAGGAACATTTCCACGGTGTGACAACATGAATGAACCTTGAAGAAGTTATGCTGTGAAATAAACCAACCACAACTGCTGCATTAAGACTTACCAGAATAAAATAAAGATTTAAACTAAATAAATTTGTAAATAAAAATCAATGTTATAAAATCTGAATTAGTAAAAAAAAAATAAGCAGAGATAGTAGCAGGATTGTAAAATATAAAATAAAGCCTAAAAGGGGGGTTGTGAATTGTCACCGAAGTACATCTGAAACAATTCCAGACATGTTTTTTAGCTGGGTGCCCTGGAGTAACTTTCTGCAACACTCTAAGCCTTAAGATGCAGGAGAGGCGTATGTACGATGTGAGACTCTTCAGAGATACGCATTGTGATTTCAGAATATTTAATAGGCAGTGAATTTGGTCATATTTGAAGAAAAAATTGCAGAATTAAAGGCAAGAAGGTTTCAATGCTTTTTGGGGACACGACTTGTCCAGTGTTACATATTTGATGAGTCCAGGTATATTCATGTATCCATGAAATCATCACCAAATTAAGTTACTATGCATGTCTATAACCTCCAAAAATTACTTGTGGGCTCTTTTATTGTTTGTTTAGGTAGTAGGAATCTTTAATATTAGATAAATGTGTTGTAGTCTTCAAAGGTATTATTGTACACAGCACTGTGTTGTTCACTGTAGGTGCTGTGGTGTACAGTGGATCTCTGAGACTTCTCTGCTCTGTCTAACTGATACTTTATACCCCCTAAGCAATGAATTCTTGTTTATGTGTGTGTTGGGCATAGACTAATAACGCTGAGGGGAGTTCCAATGTTCATGTCTCTCCCTTGGCTTCTTTTCTAGAGAGAGAGCCTCTCCCTCAACATGGCTCTTATTTATCACTCTGAAGGAAAAAAGGACTATGAACTAAGGCAATGGAAATGAGTGTTAGAATTCAGAAGGGATGTGCATTGGCCTCAGAGCTTCTAGGTCATATCATGGCTACTATTTAAGTCTAATCCAAACGAAACATCTTCCTCCTTAAACTCTTTCCTGGTCTGCATTCTCATGGCTGACTGCACTGGGAAAGTGATCACAACTTCTCTCCAAGTAGACTGTGCTAATAGAAACTCAGCAAAAGTGTGAAGTAAGGACTCTACCTCCCTATCAGTTAGGGCACACTGGAAAAGCTTCCCTGAGTCTATCGTGGAGACAACACAGAGTATCAGCTTCAGAAAACTACAAGGCCTGGCCACAGTGATCACAGAGTAATGAGGCAAAGGGGCAGAATGATCAATACAAAGTAGATCTAATTTCTTAATCATGTGATCTCTGGTGCTTTCTGGATAAGAGAGTACAGGTGGAGAGATTTGCTCCCTTCCTCAAGTATGTCTCCTATCCTTTTAATCCACTGCTAAATCACTACTTGCAAATTCTTACCCGTTTAGTAATGTTTAGGTAAGGGGATTTGTGGTTGGGTTTCCTAAGGAACTAACTTGGAGATGGAAATTTGCACACAGAGAATTCACTGAATCGTGTGACCTCTGGAACAATGCCTGTAAGCAATTGAGAGAAACCGGATCTGCAGGGGAGAAGTGAGCTGAATGCAGGTGCAACTGAGGCCTCAGCCCATCCCATGGCTTCTCTAGAGCAGGAGTGCCCTGAAGTATTGGCCTGAATTGAGACAAGGGGGGCTCATGTTTTATCTGTACTGACTCATCCTTACATCACTGACCTCAAGGTGGAAGTGTGACTTTGGGCAAACAGATGTCTTCTTGACAAAACCGATCAGCAGCTGATGCTCTGGGCAGCTTGGGAAGTTAATGCCTGGGTTCTGAAGGAAAGCCTAGAACTCATGGCAAGTTCAAGTTCAAGAAACGACAGGAAATTACTTGACATTTGGAGTCAGGGAGACCTTGAATGTGATCGTGGGATAATTGCTGTGAATTACCGGTTTCTCTGAGCATCAGCTTTGTTACTCGCAAAATCATGAGATTGTTAATAGTATTGCTTGCGTGGCTAGTTGGAATGTGATGCACAGAGACCATTGGTTCGGCAGGAGAAACAACTGGTTTATTGAAAACTGGTACTAGCATATTTCTGCTGCTTTAAAGAGATGATGCATATGTTATTTTCTTTATCCAAACACTCTCAAGCAGACTATTCTAGACTGCTTGATGAGTTCATAACTGGGAGAATGTAAGGGTATAGAGACAAGAATTGGAGTGATGGATGATGACACAGAAGCATACATGGTATGTTTTGGGAATACAGACAAGAATAATAAGAGGATTAACTCTCCTTAGAAACCACTTCCCTTTGTTAAAAAGATGCTTCTCTGGCCAGCGTGGGGGTAGCACAAATCTATGACATAAACATATAGATTCTCAGGGGGCAATTTGATGAGAACATCATATCCATTTAGTTAACAGCACTAATTTCTCCCATCCCCCCAGGAGGTCTATGGCCTTCAGGCTCATAGTTTTTTTCGACTAGGTTTTCAGTACTAGGCCTGGATGCTTCCTTTTATAGTGAGTCTCAGATCCAATCAAAAGAGAATGAGTGTCTGTTGGGTGCTTGGTGTAAATGGACATCTCTAATACACTCTCCAATGATCCAGGGACACTGCAGAAGGGGAGGAAGAAGGAATAGAAGAGCCAGAGGGTGGGAAATAGGAAGGAATACTTTGGGACACTCTCCTCCAGCTATGAAGTGATCAGAGCATTTGCGGCTTCATTGAGGCTATGGGTGGTGGTTGCCTACACAAGACCTGCTCAATAGTGAGCCCATCAACATCTCTACATAGATTAGGGAGGAAGATAAAAACAAAATAAGAGAGGGACTATCAAGGACTATTTGGAATGAGCGAGTTCAGTGGAGTAAGTGTGGGAACTAAGGAACAAAAGAAGATAATGGGAGGGTATTATGCTCGAATGACAATATGTTCACGCATGATATTCCCAATTACAAAAGAATAGAGGAATCAGGAAGACCTTCCATATGATATAAGACCTCCCTTCTTATATCACATGGCATAAAGCAAACCCGTGTCCTGAAGCATAAACAGGGGGTGATGATAATAAGGTAGTAATGACGTAAAGAACTGTGAAAAGAAAGGAAACTCAGGTTCCTGAGTACAGAGATAGCACAGAGAGGGGCGTCTGTGATTGGCTCCATATGTGAGGAGCACAGGGAGACTTCACACCTCTGTGTTTGGGATTGGCAGCTCCTAATCTGAAGCACGGCTTGGAGTCACTTGGTTTATATTTCCTCAGAAACACTCAAGGATGAAGATGGCAGGAAGAACTCAGGGCTCTTTCAAATGGAGTCTGCTTGGCATGGGGACCCAACTGGCATGTGGCCCACTTGCTTACCTTGTTAACAGCTCTGAATATCAGGTTTAGTGCTCCAGCTGGTTTAGAGTAATTTGTCTGAAGTAACCTATGTTTCCTTTGGATGATTAGCGAAGTTACCCACCACCTATACCATAACATTAAATAGTAACAGTTCCCTGGTCTTACAAGTTCTTTAGCACTACAGGGCAATTCACAGTGCAGTGAGCAGCAGGACTTATAGCAAGTGGGGTCCATCTGCCTGGGGAGGCTGTTTTCCATGGTCACATTCCAGCACTCACAGCTCTCCTGCATAGGCTGGGAAGCAATAAGTTCCATAAGTTCCATGCCCTGCCTATGACATGATTGCCTCTGGAAGTTTTGCCTGCATTCTGTGTGAAAGAATACTTTGTGCTCTGAAGTTTCATGAAAACTTAAAAAAATGACTTTGTATGAAAATATTCAAGTTTGGACTCAGTCCAGGAGAGATTAAAACTTGGAAACTGGAAATTATGCACTGCAGGAGTCTTTTAGAATTTACAGTTTTCACTAATCACTTTTCTACCTTTTGGCTGTGATCAAATATAGGTTGTTCATTTAAAAAAAACAATTAAAATTTCAGGGATTATAGGTTTCAATGAGTGTAATGAACTTGCTTGCACACTCAAACAATCCTGGTCCATTTTCATGTGTCCTGAAACATTAGAATGGTAATCTGAGGCTATACAGGACTTCACACTTTCCTTATCCATTCCTTAATTTTGACTCATGTTTTTATGATAAACAAGGTTTAGAAATGAAGTGATTGAAGTTCAGAGAGTTAAACAATCTGCTCAGAATGGCCAATTGTGAATTGGAAGAAAATAATCTTTGGGGACGATACAGCTCGAGTTCATGGTCTGTGACTAGCAGGTGTCTGTGTCTTGTGTAGTTATAGTCTAAAGCTTGATATGCCCATCTATAAAGTTGAATGGTAATATTACACAGAATGGTGTAAGAACCAACTGAAATGGTGATAGAAATACTCTTCGTAAATTAGGGCGTCTCATTTAAATGTTAAATATGTTTTAAATGCAATCCAACATCCAGTTAAGAACATAAGTGAAAACCCGACTTCTCTCATGAGCCCTGGGTTACATGACTATTTCAAATAAACCTTATGTCTCCATTCCCAGTTTTTCAAGGAACCATTAGGTTCACTGCTTTACATTCTGTGGGTGCTGTATGATCCATTCCACGGTCACTTCTGTCCCTCACTAACTGGGGTTGAACGAGATCTTTGTGGAATGCATTTTTTATATTTTATTTTTCTCACGCTGACTCCTTCATTTCCTGGCCTCTTATGTAATTTGGAGGGCTAGTGTTTAATGCTCATGAACTACATAGTGATTAGTTAGAGAGTATGATCTACAGAAAGACATCATCCAAGCCCTCGAGGACTCTGTGTTCTCAGAGACATCAAAAGGGAGACACACCTACTGCTCTAAACATCTGCCAAATCGTGTCTGCTGTAAAAATGGTAGCAAATCTGAAACCAACTAAATATCAGGGCAATGACTATGTGTGGAAGAGACTAAAGTTTCCAGATGTACCATATCAAGGAACAGATCACAAAAAGACAATAAAGCTTTTACTAGATTTCAGTCCTTTATCATTGTTCTGTAACACACATTGTTTAAAGATGAAGCAAAATAAGATGTATGAAAATATTTCCTATCCTTGAAGTATGAAAATTGGATTGGCCATTTTACTTATCATTGCATCCCTAAAACAGTTGGGTATGATGGAAGAATCCATTGATAAAGCCCATATTCAGTGCTGGGTTCAATAAAAGAGTCTTCACATTGATTATTTCATTCATTCATTTTTGAAATAATCCTTCTTCAGTGATGGTATTAGCATCATCCCCAGGACAGGTAATGAAACAGATTTTAGATGGATAAAGTCACTTGATCAAAGTCACATGTTTATTTAGTAAATGGTAAAACCACAATCCTTATTTGAATACTTCTTATTTAATCCTTTGCCCATCATATTTCTGTCTAGCAGTGTGTGCTCATATACCTAGGTTAAGAATACATATTATCATAACTAAAATAATCTTTGTATAAGATATATCACCCTGGGGAGAAACTGGGTTTTCAAGTTCCTGTGACCTGCATGCATCTGTCTGTCTCATGAATGTTGGGTCTGTGTTTCTGTGGGGGATGGGGGAAAGATATGTGGAAGACATCGTGCCTTCTGTCAGATTCTCTGCTTCCTGGCAGTAGGGTGTTATTCTCAGTATTCTTTTGTCTAGAAATGTTACTTCAAATATGTCATCCTACTAAAAATAAATATCACATGACATAAAGAAATGAGTCCAGATTCTCTACACAGCTCCAGAAGTGGTCACTTCTCTCATCCCGTTTCCCTCAGCAGCTGCAGTCACACAAGGAGCATGTGTCAATCATTTCATCCCAAACACCATGTGGCTGAGAAAGACTTGTAGAAGAATGTCTCAATGACAACATGGATGACCTCTGCATCTTTAATCACTTCCTAACCAATCTCAGCTGGGATTAAGAGCCTATAACTAGCCTGTACCCTGAAATCAAAGTTTCTCTGGTTTAATAGGTATGACTATGGCACCAGAGCTTTACCTTAGTACATCATTTAATTTTCTTTGATTCTTTAGTGCAGAGGTATAAGTTCCCATTTAGCCATCTTTTATGGTAACTTTGTCTTCCAGAGAGTAAGAGGCAGACTTGAGATTCCAACCACAGAGTGAAATCTCCAAAGTTCTATGGTAACTTTGTCTTCCAGAGAGTAAGAGGCAGATTTGAGATTCCAACCGCAGAGTGAAATCTCCAAAGTTCCTCAGTCTCTAGCATTTCACACTGTGTGTGATCAGCATGCGGTAGATCAACGCACTGATTCTTCATCTTAACCCTCTCTACTTGGTGAACACATGGTAGCTAAACAGATGATATCAAAAATAATAGCACAAAGCTGGAGAGAGGGCTCAGTGGTCAAGGCACTTGCCTGCAAAGCCTGGGTTCAATGTTCAATTCCCCATCATCCACATAAATCCAGATGCCCTGGTATACTGATACCCATACTCATCCTCTCTCTCTCTCTCTCTCTCTCTCTCTCTCTCTCTCTCTCTCTCTTTCTCTCTCTGCTTGATAAATAAATGAATGGATTAAAAAAAATAATAGCACAGATCCTGAAAGCGTGGAAACTGACTTTTTTTTGGTGGGGAGCAATTGATACCAGACAATAGAAAGTAAGTTAATTTGTTCTAATTATATCGAATAGCACGGGTATGGCTCATTGGGACTTAAAACAGGAAATTAGAGTATTTTCTACATCTCCTCCAGCACTGTGGCATTAGCTATTAAGGTAAAAATCTGGGAGCTGGGGTGATGGCTCAGATACTAAAGGCACTTGCTTACATGCCTGTTGGTCCAAGCTCAATTTCCTAGCAGTACCCACATAAACCAGACACAAGGTACAGCAAAATTCTATGACCCCAACTTGTCCATGGCAATGGAGGCAGAGCTAGGAGAATCCAGAAATGCATTAGCCAGCCAGACTGTGCATATACAACAGAAAAAAAAAATAATAAGGGAGACCCTGCGTGAAGTAGGGTAAAAAGAGTGGAAAAACACCTTGAGCTTGTCCTCAGACCTCCACACATGTGCACACACAAATCATACACATTAAAATATAAAAATCTACTAGCCTTGATGATGTGTGCCAGGATAAGTTCACTGTATTAACTAGTAACTCTACCCATTCTAGTCAGTTATTCTGATGTCTGCTTTGGCTAGGAGAAGACTTGGTGATAATTTGTAGTGTCAAACCATAGCCCGCCTCCCTTTCCTAAGTCATATTGCAGGGAACTACAAGAGGTGGGGGTTGATCCAAAGAAACTACATGTAATTTGCAGTGTGTTTAAACTAGGAGGAACTCGAACGACTGTTCAGGGCTACTTCTCTGACTGGCCTTGCGATTGCACTGAGCTGCAATGCTTCCCCATCTCTCCACACCAGACTCTTTGTTTTTCCTCCCTTTCTTTTTCTTTATTTTTTTAAAGGTTATACTCTTATATCCCCTCTTCCTAGCCCCTTTTCCACTGATCTCCCTCTTCAGTGGGGTCATTGGTATTCCCTGTGGGTTTATGGAGGTCTCAGTCCATCACTGTGGGTGATGGGTCACATCTCTGGATATTACTAACCCCACTGTGGCTCTTACAATCTTTCCACCCACTCTTCCACAATGTTCCCTGAGACTTGGTGGGCATGCCAGAACCCTGATCGAGTAGCCTCTGGATTTCTGCTTTGATGAGATTGAGTGTCCTTAGTATCCGTTGCCATCTCCCTGGGGTGGGTTGTCAGGTTAGCAGTGAGAGCAGTACTTGTGTTAAAATCACCACTTCTTATGCAATGACTCCTGGGCTTGGGCAGATGTAGTAGAGGTGACTCATAGTAGGCAGTCGGCTATCTTTTCTTATCATATTGATGGGCTTTGAATATCCTGATTATTCTCTGACGTTTGTTTAAAAAAAAAAAACAGATTCTCCCACCAACAGTTACAGCAGACTAGATTAAAAAGGCCAAGCAGAGGTCTTTGGGAGACTTTTTAATATGTATACACACTCTTAGCCAAAGAGCTAAGGGCTTCTCTCTGGAATCTATGACCATCGTGTCTATAAGACTCTGACATGATTCTCAGTGCCCAGGTGTGATTCTCTCCCAATGAGCAGGCCTCATATCTAATTTGAAAATAGTTGGTTACCCACATGGATTGTGTGCCTCTATTGCACAGTTCTTGCCCAGATGATTGATTTTGAGCTTGCAAGATGCCTTGCTTGTTCAAGCTATTGGTAACCATTGTTCCCTAGCAGCTCTCAGCATTTCCAGCATTATGAGGAGTATCCAAGAGGGAACTGTTTTCCCTCTCAGTTCCAGTGTGGTCTCTTGATGTCCTGTGACTTTGGCCTGTGATGTCTTTTGTAACCGAGTCTTCTTACCATTTAGCTCTGGTGGGGAACCAAATGCTTTGGCAGTGGCCTACATTATTTAGGGTATCTCATGGATCTCCCTGACCAAAAGCTCATGGTAGCAAGTAGTCCAATTTCAGCTCTGGAATTTACCAGCCAGAAACCATGGTTTTAGGATTAAATTTCCTCCACCTTCTACTGGGTTCTTTTGCTTAGTCTTATCCCTGCTCCCCTTTATGAAGCTTTCTATCTTGTAGACTACTATCCAGGAGGAAGGTTTCTATGGCACCAATTAATGTCATTCGTTTTGTGTAATTCCCCCCTCTCCCTTCCTCCTATAGCCCTGGGAGGTTGGGGGGACAAAACACTTCCATCCCCTGTATTCTGTCCTTCACCTAGCTTGTCCAGTATCCTCTCCTCTCATTCCTCCCCATTGTTTAATCAATGACTTCTCACCTAGGAGGCTGCAAGCATAAGATCCAGAGGTAAGGCTTAGTGCTATTTTTCACAAATGCACTCAGGGTTGGCTGGTGCTTGGCTATTTTTTTTTTTAATGAAAGATGATCAAATTTACTTACAAATGGACCAGAAGAAACAAGCTACACAAAAAATAGAACAGAATGAACAAGCATGAAAGCCATTGGCTATTATTTTTTCCCCAATATCAAAAGCTATATAAAAGAACCTCTCTCCAATGATTTGCTATTATTTTATTTTGTTTTTCATTAAAGATTTTGTTGACCAAAAATGATCATCTAATAATATGCTCTTATATCATCTCAATGTTCCCAACTGTCAGCTATCCAATATTACCCAATCTTCTCTTTTATTTTAAATAATTGTGGGTTACTGTTTTGTGCCTGCTAATACAATTAGTTCTGTGGGAGATTGATTCTGATTTCTAGGTCTCCAAATTTCATTAAACAATTATTCTAATTTTGATTCATCTCCTCACTGACAGAATCTTGATGGTAGTTCTATGAGTTTGTCATGTAGGACACAAGGGTACAAGGCAGGTGTGTTTTTCACTTGTTGGTTCAAACATATTTCATAAGCTTATAGCTTCTTTGGAACAAAATATTATTTCCATGATTATCTTGCTTTTGCTAAACATACTTTAAAAGAAACACAAATACTAAATTTGTTTATGGGAAATTTATAAGGATTTTTTTGGTTAAATGGGAAATTTATAATTTAATAGGAGATTGCAAATATTTCTAATGATATGATACTAGTCATGCAGTAGCCAATCAAATATTTGTTTATTGATTGAATACAGAACATCATAATGTTGGTTTTTCTTCAGTGCACTTTCAGTGCTGAAGAATTTTGTAGTCTATGGCATCAAACCACAAAGTACTTTCAGATGGATGCTGTTGGAGAAGGCCTTTTTACTCTTCGTATTTCCTTCCAAGTGTAAGAAAATCCACTATGCTAACATTCCTGATCTCTCCCATACCTGTACCTCGAGGGGTGCTTAATTTGATTTGTGAGTTTAGAAAGGGCACCCTAGTAAAGATAACCTGGTCCTTTCTGGTCCCAGTATTCACTGCCCACAAAGGCCTGCTCTCAGACAGCATGCATTCACTATTATTTTTGGCCATGTAGAACATTTTATGAAATGTTTAGTCCTGTCTGGGATTTTCCAGCAACCTCCAGGCCTATGTCATCTGCCTACTTCCAGGGCTCCCATTGGGAAATCCACATGCCTTCAGGTATAAACTCATTCTCCAAAGACATATTTTCTAGAATTAAGTATTATTGTCATCTTACTTTTGTCCAGAAGCCTAAAAATGTCACATGGACAGTGACTTCAAGGAGCTGAGTTTCAAGCTCCTGCTCTGTCATCTGTCCAGCTAGAGCCATCGGAATTAAATGGATGACTGTGCAAAAAGCATTTGAAACAGTACCAGGCACAAGGTAAATAAATGCTCTCTGTTTAATAACAATTCTGCCCTCTGTTTCATGAGAAGCAGTTCAGACACAGACCTGGAGGAATGTACCTTGTCCTACCCTGTTGTAGCTTAAGAACAGAATTTTCTAGAGTGACTTGCAAACCTATTTCAATTTTTATCCAGTCTGAAATTAGGTTAATCCTATACCAAAATGTTCTCACCCCTAGAATTATTTTTGTGACTGTAGAACTAATCATACTTTTCTGGTGTTCTTAGTGAGCTTCAAACTCTCCAGTGTGGCTTCAGCTCACACTCCCAAGTCTATCTTCCTTCCGTACCGTGTTGCACCCAGTCTATCCCTGATCCTGGTCCCTGAATCCCAGTGGGCATTTTTACCACACAGTGGCTCCACTCCTGCTGCTTCAGGGGTTTGCTCGTCTTTGGTTGCTAAACTAAAACCCATCCTTCATGGCCCACCTCACAGGCTCATTCCGTTGTGAGCTTCGCCTCTTGCTTCTCACTCATGGAGAGCTCTGTCTGTGTGGTGAAAACAAAAGAACACCTCACGGAATTTTACTATGGTCATGTGGAGTGTGAGTTCCTAAGGATCTTGGCATGGGATCTTGTCCACTTTACTTTTCTATGATTGTTCTAACAAGTACCCAACACAGAACTCACTAGTGCCTTCATGGCCACCACTATACCTGTCAATAGAAGCATTCTATCAATGTCTCTCCAAAATATCTACCAAATACATATCCTTTTCATCTCAGCCTGACTGACATTATTTCTTACTGGGTCTACTTTCAGGGCTTTTCAAATCAGCTGCCCACTTTTATGGTGGTCTCATTTCAATTTATTCCTTGAATTGCTAAAATGTAAATCAAGTACTTTTCTGCTTAATGGACTCCCTCCTTTGCATTGATACTAAAATCTGAATTTTGACTGTTCAGTCCTGACCCCATTTTCTTATTTATTTTCTGTAGCCCTCCACCCTCTCATCACTGCTCTCCTCTCACTCTTGTTTCCTTTTGGTTTCTCTAGTCAGCCGAACTTGCTTTTTTTCAGCCTCTGTATATTGTTCTCTTTGCCTATGATGCTATTTAGACTTTACTGCTCATTCATTCATGGAGACAGAATCTTGTTATATAGCCAAGGCTGGGCTTGGACCATCAATCCTGCTTTCTTGGTCCTTTGAGTTCTGAGATTATCAAGATTATTTTTTGTGGCTAGATTTTTTTTTAACCATTTACATCTCAGCTTGCAAGGCCTCCTCTTAAGACACCAAAGCTCTCCATCTCAAATGAGATGAACATCCCTTGCACTTCTCTGTGTGATGTAAATGCACATTTCATAAACTCAATTTCTTTGCACTGCATTCAGAATGTTTTGTAGCATGTTTGGAATGAGTTTTCCAATGATGATTTTTGGAACCACTAAACCAAGGCTCCATAGAAACAAAGACAGGTTGTGATCTTGCTTCTTACTGAATCTGGATCTTTGAGCTCTCATTAAAAGGACCTAAGGATATTACTTGGATCACTGGTTCCTCAGGACCAACCAAGCATACTGAAGGCATATGAGAAATTTGCTCTGAGAAAAGCAGGATTCTGAGTAGGAAAGGAACCCAGAGCACATTGGATCCCGGGCGTTAGTTTCACGAGGGAGAAGACCAGGGTCAGGAGCTGTAACAAGTTCTCCCAATGCCCTTTACTCAAGAGCTGCTAGATATGTTCCAGTGCTATGTGTAGCCCTTGCCATCAAGTTCTACCTCCCATGGCTTCTAAAAGCTATGCAATAACTATGAATTGTTAAGGCAATAACATGGCAGGAAAACCAAGTGCTTATACGCTTCAACCTTTCACTGAGAAATGGAAGCAAAGCTTAAGGAAATGCCATCTGACTAACTTCTAACCAACAAAAATCTTCTCTCTTAGTCATCCCTAACGAAAATGTCAGTGTTCTATAAAGCATGGTAACAAAGTGTCAAGACCTGGGCAGCCTCCTAGGTTGACTCTACCCCACACAAGGTCAGGGATACAACGTAGAATAGATCCTCAGGTCTCTGCCTCTTTCTTGGATAAGTAGAGAATAAAACAGTACCTTAAACAGACCAGCTCTCTTCCCTGAAACGGAGAGGTTCTTACCTCTAGCTATGGCATGCTTATTAATTTCCTGCGGTGCATCTCTTTCTGGCTTTGTGCCTGAAATAAGATGATATGGGTCATCTTTTGAGTTTGTATCAACACATATAGTTAGAAAATTGCACCCCTAACTTTTATCCTGAGGTTACTAGTGATTAATCGATTATCCATTGAGGGCCATGTGTGGTACAGAGTACCATGGAGAGAAATAGTCAATGCTGAAGGCATGCCTTTTCTAGAGGAGACATTTTCTCCACTTTCTGCGCATACCTACTTTCAGCTAATGTTATGCTGTGCCTCCTCAGGTGTGCAAATCTGATACTCTGACCATGAGGCTTTCTCTTGATCCTCCCTTTGCCACCCAGAGAAGTTTAGCTGCCTTTCCATCACGGTTAGAGAGCCATCTGGCTGCACACCTGTAGCACTGTGCTCCGCATGCAGCAACGCACTAGAGATCCAGACCAGTGTGGAACTTGGACCACTGGAGAAAGGATGCATACATTTAAAAACAAATACATTGGCTCCTCCTCTCCTCTGCCAGTGGCAGCCTGTTGGAAGGCCCTGACTCAGCACTGGGGGGTCTTAATGCCCTCCCTTGTCCAGGTCTCTTGGCAGCCGTCATTGATTTCATCATTGGCTTATTTTCACGACACGAATGTGGGATCTTTGGAGTGCCTAATTCCTTACAGGTTCCATTAGAGGGTGGAAGAGCTGAGACAAGCTGGAACCAGTAGATGACCTAGTGACTCAGGAGCCTAAGCATTTAATTAGTACAGCAAAGTGTGGCAGAGATCTGCAGTTAGTGAAAATAAAAGAAGAGCCACCAGGGTCTGAGTTATGCAAGCTTCTATTTCCTTTTGGGACTACATCAGACCTTCAGGAGAAGAAAGCCTACCTTTTACCTTTGAGGAATTTTCAAAGCATTTATGTCAGTGGCAGTGTCCCTGGACAAAGAGAACAGTTTCAACACCTCAGGGGGGAAAATGACTCATCATTTCCTCTTGTGAAATCTGGGTTAGGAATGCAGACCTTCATCTGTGAAGGTTGAGGTCCAGTTTCATTTTTTACCGAAGACTGCTACCAAGTGGTGTGCTGCTGAGGAATGGGCAGAGAATTATTGGCTTTCTCTAGGTGCCCAGTGAGCAGTACATGTCCCTGGGAGGCAGGGGATGAAATCGCTAAGAGCACAGCTTTTGGCTGGTGACTTCACATCTCAGCACAATTAGTTTCAGTTTGAAGGATGGTCACCTCTGAGCTCCACTTTTGTCACCTGTAAGATGGGACTCTTATTCCTATTTACTAAGGTTCATGAACAGCATGGGGAATGTGTTCACCTCAGTTTTCTCATGTGGAAAATTAAACTAGAAATGGCTCCATCTCTGGGATGTTTGGGGGCCAAAGGGGAACTGGGACAGTACCTATCAAGCAAGTGACCAATAACAGCTTTTCATGTTTTTTTTTTTTTTTTAAGGTATGACTCACTGTGTAGATCAATTTGGTAACTTCCTCTGTCCCAAATTCTCGGATTACAGGTGGGATTACAAGTCATCATGTCTGGCTCACACTGTGGCTTCTCTAAATTAGTAGTTTATATAAGAGAATTTAGTGTTTTTAATATAGCATATGATGATGAATGGTTTATCCCTTTGCTATTTATAGTCAATTTCATGGTGACCTTAGGTGCATCATTGGACGTGTGTTCACTGTTCCCATTCACCAAGAGAGGACTGAAAGGCAGGCGTAAGGATCATTTTCCGTGTTGAAGAAGTATGGATGGTCAGATTTAGATTGTTTTCTTTCTTTTTTTAAATTTTTTATTTATTCATTTTCAAGCAGAGAGATACAGAGAGAGAGAGAGAGAGAGAGAGAGAGAGAGAGAGAGAGAGCACACCAGGGCCATCACCTTGTGGGTCTGGCATATGTGGGTACTGGAGAATTGAACCTGGGACCTTAGGCACTGGAGGCAAGTGCCTTAACCGCTGAGCCATCTCTCCAGCCCAGATTGTTTTCTTTTATTCTCCTTTTTCTATTTGCTATGTTATGCCTGTGGTGAACATGGAAGTTAGAATGGATCTGCTGTCAGTCAAAAGAAGACACAGAGGAAAGAAGGCATTGCTCAATAGCCTTACCCTATGCCCCTATATGAGGCACATCCTCCAAATAATCCAATTAGGCCTTCCCAGTACCCAAGCTTCCCCAGAAAGAATGAAAATGGTGTTCAAAGTCAATTAGTTACAAGATAATATGAGAATCAAAACTAAGAATGTCCCATTTCAAAACCTAAACTATTATTTTTCAAATCGCCCTACATTTTTTTTTGTTAGAGGAGCAGAAAACGTGTGTGTTGTGTATGTCTCTGTGCATTTTTTCTGTGTGCATGAAAAATTCCAAGTATGATAACTTTCATAGACACGGACTCTGGAAGACTGTGGTCGGACTTCATATTCCCATCTTGACATTCCTCAATTCTTGTAGTTGCAGAATCAAACACACTCTGTGGCCCAGCACCCTCTATTGTTCCTTACCTTATTCTAGTGACTTGGTAATGCTTTGCAGTGAGTTCCAGTCTGCTTAAACCACAGAAGAAAATCTATCACTAAATACAGTGCCTGAAAGCATTACTGGTGATTTGTCAGTTTGACAAGTGAATGAATGAATGAGTCAAATGCAATTATTGCTTTCAGTTCATCTACATCCTACCATTCACATAATTCTCTGAATTTGTAACATTGGTTCCTAGAACCTCAATATCTGGCCTTTATTCCTGTACTCCTCTTATTTTCTTGTCCCTGATCACCCTGAGGTGGAGAGGAGAATTTACTTGGGTACTCTATTGTCCAGATCCTGGTTGGGTTCTCTAGACGTGGAGCCACAAGGATTCGATTAAGTTTTGATGAGTAAATGTGGATAGTACCTTCAAAATGGAAAGGCCCCAAACCTTCCCAAGCTAGGAGGAATGATAGCAGGATAGAGCATTTGTCTGCTCTAAGTTGAAGCTAGTCAGTAAACCTCTGTCCAGGAAAAGGAAATCCTCCATGAAGTCCTGTCTGTTTTATCAGAATTTTAAGACACAGTTGGGGTGAAGGGGGGGGGGTAACAGTTCAGCTAATATATACTGTTTTCTGTGTTCTTTGGAATTTGAAAGGAAGAGCTCATTCTAGACAAGGGAAAGATTCAGTTATTTCTGTATTCTTGGTTAAACACCCCATCTGTCTCCACTGACCACCCAACCTCACCAGAACCCTCAATTTTTCTTTTTCAATGAGTTTCTCAACATTCTAGCTGATTGGTTTGAACCCATGAGGCACCGTATATGTCTAGATACCTATATTGTCTCTGATGAGATGTTGCTAAAGTCTCATCTTTGAGATTTCCAGGGAATAAAAATTCTGCCATTGATCCTATTGACTGAATGACTTGGGTTTTGAAATTGTTTAGCAATAGGAATTTTTTTCACCACTTTCTTGGAGAACATATTGGGTTCTACCTCATCTCCACTGCTTAATTTTTGCATAGCTATCTGAACTTGAGGAATCATACAGTTAGAAAATTTAGTTCAGCTGGAGTAGGTGGAGCACATCTTTAACCCCAGCACTTGGGAGGTTAGAGGTAGGAGGATCACTGTGAGTTCAAGGCCACCCTGAGACTACATAGTGAATTCCAGGTCAGCCTGGGCAAGAGGGAGACCATATCTTGGGGGGAAAAAAAAAGAAAATTTAGTATATGGAAATTGCTGATTCACTAAATTTATCTTGGAAAGATAGAGACATATAACTGCATCCCTCACATCCCCAAGGCTCCATCACCAGTCCCAATCAGAACACTAACAAAGAAACACAGCAAGTTTGCCACAGACTCTAGCAGGTCTCCTGTGGGGTAAATAGAACAGCCCTTAATTGCAGCCATGATCAAACACCATGCCATTTACATAGTAGATTTTAGTTTCTCATCTCCAAATGATTGAGTGTGTCTAGTTCCTATTTTAATCACATTATCAGGATGAGCAAAAGGAGCTTTACACTGATTTATTCATTCTAGCTTCCAAGGGAAAACATTGAATCAGCATGATGTTTAACCTATTTTAAGAACCATAGTCACTGGTGCTCTTACAGACTCTAAGATGTTTTACATCCTGATAGAGGCTGAAAATCTTTGCCTTAAATGGCTCCCATCACACTGAGATCTTGTTCCAATAACCGTGCTGATTCAGACACTAATCCTAAGTACCTAGGGACCACTCAAATATTGTAACCTGCTACCACAGACCACAGTAACAGCCACTTAAATCCCTTTCATAACATAGACCTTATTATCACCAACCGGCCAAGGCCTGCCCTGAAATCATCCCAAATGAACGGGGCCAGTAGAAACACTATCACCTGCACATACCTCTCATTCTTTTCATTAAACTGCTAGCCTTTTCTACAAACTGGCTCTTCACCACTCCCTTCTTCCAGATTACCAATGGCCTGCTAAGTAAACTGAATTGACATTTCAAAGGGAAAAAGAGCCATCCTTATGACCTCTCTAAGAGTCACAGATATGCTCACCTTTCACAGAGAACACTGTGTTGTGGTCTAAAGGCATTCAGGCTTTCATGGCTGGATCAATGTGTAACTTCCAAGCCAGACAAACACTCTGTCCCAGCACAACACCTTGTGCATTGAGCAAGGGGGCCGAGGCATGGACTTTGGTCTTCTCCACAATCTATCTGGAGCATTTAGTGGCAACATTGACTTTGAAGTTGGACCAACCAGGCTAACCCTAACACTCATCATCTGGGGTAAAATATTCATTTCTTTATTGATCCATTTAGCATAAAAAGAATGTCCTACGCTTGCTGGGCACTACTTGTAAAAAAAAAACAGAGAAGGAAGGGAACTCAGAAAAAAAATATAATCAAAGAGGGTCACAAAAGACATCTTAGAACAAGAAGCAGTGTCAGACCCGGGCTTTTGCTGCTATTCCCCATCTCCAAAGTGATGACTGTGTTCAATGAAATGATGTTAAATTAACAATGTGGAAAACTATATTGGACTCAGATTTGTCACTGATAAATCTTCCTAATACTTTTGCCAATTTGTAAGAATTATGCCTTCTATATGACTAGGAAAAAAACATAAGACATAAAGAAAAGGCCAGGCATGGTGACCCCCTCCTTTAATCCCACCACATGGGAGGCTGAGGTAGGAGTATTGCTGTGAGTTCCAGGCCAGCTACATACATACTACATAGTGAAATTACAGATCAGCCTGAGCTATCTCAAATAACCGAAACAAAGAAAGAGAAAGAGAGAGAGAGAGAGAGAGAGAGAGAGAGAGACAGGTAAAAAGCATTCACATCTTACACTCCACAGCTATTAACATTTTGTTAAAATTTTAACATACATCCTTTCAAACATCTTGATTTCTTTGTGTACTTATATTTGGGGGGGTTACCCATTTTTTTCACATAACTTACTTTTGTAGTTAACTAAATATTGTAAGTTTCTTCTCACATAATTAGCCATTGTAAATTTTATTTCCAGTAGCTGCGTATTAATTCATATGGAATAATTACAATTTAGCATAACATATCACCTATTTCTAGTAATTTAGGCTTCTTTCAATTGGTAGTAATTCTAAACCCAAATCTTAACCATGCAAATCATGCTTAAATGAACATCTTTGTGCTTATGTTCAGTTATTTCCTTAGGCTACCTTCCCAGAGCTGGAATGACTGGGTCATAGGCTATGAATATCTTTAAGGCTCCATAGATGTATTGCCAAATTGTCTTCCAAAGGGGTTATAACAATTTACATCCTGACTGGGAGTGAATGAACAAGGCTGTCTCTCCACATGCTTGCCAGCTAAATTGAAGTTCCCACTATGGTTATATGTACCACTCAGTCCTCAAGGGCATATCGGGTTTTGAAATTCCACTTCGATTCGGTTTCCACTCCTGAATTTAAAAGCACTACTTGTACATCACAACCAGTACCTAAACAAAGGAAAGCAATCAAACAAAGAGAGCAGACAAAAAAACTAGGTTAACCACACTGATAGTAGAACCACTCAATATTTTCATGTAATTCCAGTGTAGAGATGTGTTCACTTTCATCATCACTTAATATTACAGAATTTTTTTCTTTCCTATGTGCTGTGAACATTCTTTGTACTTTTTCCAGTTTTTAAATCATATATATTCTTATAATTAGCATACAGAGTAATGGGTTTTATTTTGGCATTTTCTTATATAAATAGCATTATACATTATACTTTGTTCTTAACCCCACCTCACCTCCTCTGTTTCCATGCTCTCTACACTCTTCTGGTTTCTTTCTTTAAAAAAAAAAAAAACGTTGTTTGAAACAATTGCTGATATGATTCTTATTCTGACAACTGAATTTCAAAATTTCCCTCAGTTACAGGGTTGTTAGGAACAAAACTATTCTCTCCAGGGCGCCATCAGAAAGGGACCAGTGAAGCTAGTGGTTCCAAATCCTTCTTTCAAAGAGGCAAGAATGGACCTGAGAGGTAAAACACTTATTTGTCATCTACGTATCACAGGTAGTGTTTCCTCATGAGACACCTTTAGAAGCCTAGCTCCCTGAATATTGACCTGTCCATGGATGCTAAGAGGAACAAAGAGTTAGTTTAAGAAAAATATGCATGGAAACACACACACCTGTTTATCCTGTTATTGCCAACGACAACTAAAGAAAGGAAATGATTTGAATAGAAGGCACGATTTATAATAATGTCATTTGCAAAGATTGAGAATTAGTGAGGAGTTAAAGCAATTACCTCATACTGTTTTGGTGAGAGTGGCCAAAGATAACAAAAAGTATCTGGCTGGATATGCATTGGAAAAGGTACTGGGCAACTGCATATTGCTACATCTAAGTGTTTGGGTTCTCAGGTTTGATACTATCACATTAATCTCAGGAGCTGTCCACAGGGTTTTGGAGAGGACATCAGGTACTGTATCTCCAGATCTCTGAGTAAGTCAACTCCAGTCACAGAAGCCTCACTCATTTCGCCATCTCCTCTACTTCTTTCTCTGTCAATCTCCAAGTGGGACAAAGCTCTCTTCTACTAGAAAGAATGATTCCTAAGATGAATGATTTACAAACTGAACCAAAAAGTCACCACCAGCACCCCATTTTTAAAACAGTGATAGAAATACTACTTTGAGCTACTTTCAGTTTCTCAAGCACCCATGAGCACAATAAAAGGGCAATATAAATAAACAACACAGAGATTTCACAAGACCCTTGCAATTGCCCTGGACGCTTATCTCTCTCTCCCCACAGCCTTTCCCCTGTCAACTCATAAACTTTGCATTTGCTTTGTGACTCAGCATACCTGTGACAATAACTCTATGGCCATTCATCGATATCAACAGGATGTTTGGTTTAGGTTAGCCATGAATAAATACTGATATCACTAATCCTAAAAAAAATCACAAGTATGATAAAAATAAATATTCTGCCCTTGCAGCGAGTGAGTAATTGGACATGAATTACATTTGTCACTCTGATAATGAAGCAACACAGAATGGCAGAATGAAGGGACACCCTGTATTTCCGAGCTTCCACTACAATGGGGAATTAAGTGGAGTTGAATAGTTTAAGGTCAAACTGTGATGCTTGCTCACACTTGATTTGCTCAGCTGAAATGGACAGGGTAAAGAATAAAGCCCTCCAATGGTGAGGGTTTTAGGAGGGCAGATTAGACGAGGGGAAACATTGGGGTCTGTTCTGTTTGGCATAGTTGCTTTACATTGAACTCAAATGAGATGAATTATGGACACATAAGTAGGCAATGCATATAAATGCTTCCGTATAATTGTTACATTTCTAACTCCATTGAAGTAATTGGTTCCCAACTCTTATCAGGAGTCATGTTCCTCTTCAAATTAGATAGAGAATCCAAGACTACTACAAAGAGAAAAATATATACACAGACACACACCACATGTGTACACTCTTCTATTAGATCCTAGAACTTGGGCAAACCTATTCTCTCCAGGGCTACATGATGCAGACACAAAAAAGAAAACAAAAACCTCTTGATCTATGGTGTTATGGGGCAAAAATGCCCTCTGTTCTGTTGAACACAGCATCTAGGACAAAAATGTCTAGATACATAGAATCTATGATTTCAACTGGAGGAAAAAGAGTAAGCTTTTTAAGTAAGAAAAAAGTTAGCTGTTGTTATCATACTGGATTATTGAAATAATTGTAGGAAGAAAAATTCTTATGTCTTGCATATCCAATTCCAAACTGAGATAGATTATAAATTGGACTTTAACTCATTTGGTTCAGTTGTCCCTCGGCTCTAAGTATATGCTGTGTTCTTCATCCTACGGAAAAGGAAACTGAGGCTCAGAGCTGATTACTCTTTCACATGAGTTTCTTTAGCATTAAGTGATGAAGGTTTAAGTCAGCTATCTGTAGCAATGGTTACTAATCATAGTTAAAACACATCAGTTTTAATAACTCGTGAGCTCATCTCTTCAGGAAATAGGGTATTTCTCACCTACAGTGATATTCTGGTTTGAGAACCCCTTTTCCCACCATCCACCAGCTGCATTTTTGCTGAATTTTGTTGTTCTTGGCAAGAGTTAAGGGAAGGTGGCCAGTAGGCAAAACAGAGTTAGTAATCCATTTCCACCCATCCTCCCTTACTTTGGGTTTATGGTAGCAATTTCTGAGCTAGCTGCATGCAGAGGTTACAGGTGAACCAGACACTATGCCCTCAAAGAAATCCTTGCTTCCTGTTGGCAACCCAACATTCAGTCATTCCATAGACATCAAGGCTTACAGTCTGGGAAAGGAGCCCCTGGCTGCCAATAAACTGAATAACCAGAATGGCCCAAATCAGAAGGTAGATTGTAAATTGTTTGTGAAGAGTAATGGCTCTGTTTTGTTCCAGAGGTATTCCCCAGTGTGTACACACCTTCTGGCACACAAGCCACGGAGAGAACATCGGCAAGGGCATTGGGCTAGTTTTCTCTTACTATGACAATATGTCAGGGAAAATGAACTTTTGAGGAAAAAATGATCTGTTTTCATGTTCATGTTTTCATATGTTTCAGTCCATTGTCATTTGGTCTGGCGAGTTTGGGTCTGTGATGATACAGTGTGTGATGAGGTAGGAGTGCATGGTAGAGCAAAGCTGCACACCTCATGTTTCTGAGCGAGATAGATAGATAGAGAGAGAGAGAGCGTGCAAAGAAGTAAGAGAAAGAGAAAGTAAGACACAGAGGAGGGGATGGCTGTCCAGTGTCTTCTTTAAGGACATACCCTCAATGACCTAGCTTCCTCCCATTAGACACCATACCAGAAATTCCACCATTTCTTAGTAGTTCTATAGGGTGGTCACCATGCCTTGATTCAGACTCATCTAGGAACTAAAGTGGCCCAGAGGAGTTCCATGGAAAATAACGTGTACTGAGTGGGAGTGGAGGTTAAGTATGGAAGTGAGATTCTACTTCAAAGGTGACTTTGATCCCCTCTTGATGAGAAACACTGGAGAGAAAAGACCATCTGAGGCAAAGCCCTAACCACGGTGAGCAAGGACTGAAGGTTCTAAGATGTGTGTGGCATCTGGGTTGGCATAGTGTGGGTTACCTCCAAGTTGGCAGAGGGAGGAGGGTGGTGAAGGGCACACTGTGAAGTGCTGGATTTCTGCCTAGCAGGGAATGGCACTATCTGGCTTGTATTTCAAGTGTGTCAGCCAGAGCCAAGTCTTGTGGAGGAATGGGTTTATTAGGCTTATGTACTTGAGGGGAGACTCCATCCTGGCAGGGAAAACGATGGCATGAGCAGAGGGTGGACATCACCTCTGCCACAGCACTGCAAACAGCGGCAGGAAGGTGTGCCAAACACTGGCAAGGGGAAGCTGGCTTATATCCCCCACAAGTCCACCCTCAACAAAACAGCTCCAGTGAGGGTGTAAAACCCAAACTGCCATCAGCCGAGGATTTATCAATCAGAACACATTCATTTGTTTGTGGGGGACACCTGGATCAAACCATGACAACCCCCCCAGAGATTTATTTGGTCCCATTTTAAAGATAAAATTGAGTTTTGTGGGGGTTAAATAACTCTTCCCACCTCTTCTACTCCATCAGTTCTGTCATCAGAATTTGAGCTGCTCCTGTTTGATCCTAGGTTAGTATTTGGGGAAGCATGGAGAAGCTTGGGGAAGTAAATTAGCTAGATACAGGATTGCAAAGGGACCCTGAAAGGCCTTATCTGTACAACAGATCTGTCTTCCTGGCCTAGTAACTTGTTGAAATTTTGTGAATATAAAGCCCTAGCACAGACTCCATCACTGCCTATTGTCCACAGGCAGCTTTACATGGCCCTGTGAACTGCCTGCCTCAGTGAAGAAAAATAAGCAAGAGAGGCCAGCTAGGGAGTCTCCTATAAACAGAGCTCATTAAGACCCACACTGAACCAATAAGATAGTGCAAGTGAAAGATCTGGAGTTTATGTGAGAAAAACGAAAGGCAACAACAGGGTTAAGTTGAAACTGACATTCATGACTTTTTGTTGGGAGAGAAACAGGAAGTCAAGGGATTTGCATTCCATCCAGATGAGAGTCGGACAGGAAGAGGGAAGAGACACTCAGAAAGATAACAGTTTCCATTCTCTCCTCTGCGTCTGGGGCTGAGGCTAGGCTGGGATTGTAGGGAGGAGGGCCATCTGACCTGAATGAGTGAAGGATGGAAAGCCTGAGACCCTCTGCCCAGTTCCTCACTGTTCAAACCATTCTTATCACATCACATTAGCTATGGAGTTTAAAGTGGTAACTTTCAGTCTTGGTACAGGGCTGCAGAAAGAAGCAAGATCCTACACAGGCTCAGAGGGTTAAGTCG
Organism: Zapus hudsonius; assembly: GCA_004024765.1. Classification (NCBI taxonomy): domain Eukaryota; kingdom Metazoa; phylum Chordata; class Mammalia; order Rodentia; family Dipodidae; genus Zapus; species Zapus hudsonius. Next base: position 7,258 of record PVHP010011461.1, on the reverse strand, counting down.
TTGAAGCTGTTGATATACAAAACTAGCAATATTTTCCAAGAAGGCTTTCAACGGAAAGATATTTCTAGAAATCTGTTCTATAGAAAGATCCTGAGCTGAAGAAAAAAAAAAAAGTCCACACAGGTGTTCACCATAGTGTGTACAGTTCTAAGAAAATGGAAATGTCTGTCCAAATAGGCATGGAAATTTAGCTACCTTCATAAAATGGGACAGCATAAAGTTGTGTAGTTCAGAACACCATGAAAAAAGTGTTTAATGACCCAAGAGCATATAATGCAACGTGAAAAGCGGCAGAACATACAGCTTCATATCTGATATGGTACGCAAAGACAACATCCTCAATTATATAAGTCAGGAATTGGCAAACAGTGATCCATAGGTCAAATTCAACCTACAACCTGTTTTTATAAGTGAGCAGAATATAGCCACCATCATGCTGTGTATGTTGTCGATGGCCGCCTTTGTCATACAACAGAACTGAGAAGTTGTGACAGGGACCATAGCTCGCTCAAAGCCTAAAATATCTGGCATCTCTTGAGAAGGCCTCTGCTGCTTGCCTACACATTGATGGTGATTCTTATGATTGCGCAATCATGTGGTCTTGAAAAAATATTGTTATATTTATCGTTTGTTTTCCTAATAAATAGGTATCTTCTTTTGTATTGAGATAAACGGAGAGTATTTAAAAATATCTGGCTGGACATTCTACTCAGAGCTCAGTTCAGATATGCAAAGTGAGGCAGTTTTGCTTAAGTTTCTCTGAGAAATAGGAAGTCCCAAAGCTAGGCCCCAGAGGGGATGACTGGTTACACACTTGTCATAGGTCCTCCAAAGGTGGGTGTGTAGCAGGGGAATCCCTGTGTTTTCCACAGCTGCAGGCCTGGCTGTGAGGTATACATTACATGCCCCTTACAAATTAGAGGAACAGGCCTAAGTTCATTTCCACTGGGAGGGTCCTGCAGCCTCCCTCGAGAGGTGACATTTGGATAGATGTCTGACCCCTGTTGGTCTCCCCAAACTCGCATCTTCACCCTTCATCTACCCAGTCAGGGTTGGCTTAGATGTCCTTTTGGCCTCCTGCCTAGCTCCCCACTCTGGAACCCCATGGATCAGTAGGAATATTTGGTCAGCTTACAGCAGTGAGGATATTGTTCAATTACTTTCCAGAATCAACAGAAAGCAGGGTGTTGACCAACAACCGGAAGACAACCTCTCTCTCCTCCATGAACCTCTCAGGAAACCTGATGGTAACTGCAGTGACAACTATACCCCCAGGGGGGAAGCTCCCTGTCTCCCCACCCCTTACTCCCCCTACCTAGTGGTTTTGGTCTTGGGTGGTAAACACTGAAACATGTGCCATCTCACCGATTGTTCACAGAAATTTGGTGTCTGTGGGAAGGAAACATGAGTGTGTTTGTTATGCCTCAGCTACCAAGAAACTGTACTAAAATAGCTAAAAAGTCAGTTCACAGGAGGAAAAATTCAAATAGGTATGTTTCGTTTAGTTCAGCGTTCTAGTTTCTGTTTTCAGTGGGGATTTCATGGGGGAAAACTTAACCCCAAGAACTGGCCATTTTGATACAACAAAGGTGGAGACACCCATATATCTCTTCATATTTCTGTTCCCCATCCAGGTTCAATCAGTCTCCCTGTGTTTAACTTTATTTTCCATCTTGTCTTGGGAAGGTTACTTCTTTGTAAGCACAAAATGTACCAGATAAGAAAGCCAGGCTAGATATCCTTCATGCAGAAAAGGAAAAAGAAAGTTATCTTAAATATCCCTTCCAGGGATGGCTTAAGTTCTCTCCTTCCATGTTCATGTGTTCTAATGGATAATTTTCTCACCCACAATTATATACTTAGAGCTTATCTCCTGCACATTCTTCACATCTTGAATTAAACAAAACAGAACAGCCTTATCTTAACAGGGTGGGGCAGCTCACACCTGGAATCCAGTACTTGGGAGACTGAGGTAGGGGATTAGCACAAGTAGGAAGCCTGTTTGGTCTATGCAATGAGTTCAGATCCGCCTGGACTACAAAGTGAGACTTTGTATCAAAAAACACAAAACCAAACTAAAATAAAACGAAAGATGGTATCTTCAATCCCAGGTCAAGCGGATGAAGACAGCTGTATTTTCTGACAAGTATGGACAGGTGGGAAAGGCCAACATTTCCATGGGATTGTGACAGCTGTGGTCAGTCCTAATGCTGCTCCTGAGAGCACACTGGCCTGACGTCAGAGCTGTCCTTCAAGGCTGTGCCTGAGCCTCACAAGGACATCTGTCTGCCCGTTCATCCTTGACTATGTATGACAACTCTGTACTCACCCATTCGTTCGCAGTGCCGCCTTTCCATCCCCAGATCGCTTGAAATTCAAAGGCAATAGAATGAGGCCCTCTTGGGCATCGAGAAGAATCAGGCACCCAGATATGGTGGTGCATTTTGCAATCCCAGCACTTGAGAGGTACAGGCAGGAGGATTAGGAGTTGAAGGTCATCTTTAGCTGCACAGGAATTGGAGGCCAACAGGAGACGCTATCTGGAAACAAAGGAGACTCAGTCCAGGTCTTGACTGAGATAGTATAGCTGAGCAGCCTCACCTCCACCACGCTAGCACCAACCCCACTACGAAATGGGGGGACATGAGCTCTGACCTCTACCCAAGAACCTTGGCTCAAGTCACCTCTCCTATTGAAGTGAGATGCCTTCAGTTTTTTATTTAGCCGAATACACTATTCGTCTTTCCATACCTGGTAAAACAGCCCTGCATCAGGGAATTCTCCCTCACCCTGGAAGGCATTTGGATGACCCTCTGCCATTCCCTCAACTTCTCGTATCTTGTCTAGAAGTTATTTGAAATTTTGGAACCAGACTACTTGAATGAGAATTCTGGGCTTTTCGGTGATTTAACGAGTTTTAGGCAAGTTATATAATCATTTTCACCCTCAGCTCCCCATCCATAAAAAGGGTCTAATGAGAGAGCCACCCCTACAGACTATGATGGAAAGTACATGAAATAAAGGTCATCGAACCCCTCCTGTTCCAGCAGAGTAACTCGCTGGTAGACTCCAGAAGGGAGAGAATCCCTTCTGCTTATTCCTGAGCCTCAAGCTCCCAGCCAGACCTGGCACATGCTGATTGTGAAGAAATGTGTGAAGAATAATGGAAATGAGGCCCCCTGAGTCATTCTGGGCTGACTGTTAGGCAGGCAGCAAGCTGTACAATAACTAGTCAAGGCATCTAAGCACCAGAGGACCAAGGTGGGAAATAGGGGCTGCATATGAGGCCATTTAAAATGTAGTTAATCTTGTAGAAGAATGCTGAGTATTTTGAGGGTTTGGTTGGTAGCAAATGACCACCCCAAAGCTGTAAGCATTTGGTATTGGTATGCTTTGTATGGATGTATTCCTGGAGAGAGAGGGGGGGACTCATTCTCTCCAAAGCAGGCCGGGAAGGCAAGCTCACCTCATGCCTTTTAACAGCTGACATAGAAACCTATACTTGCCTCTTCTGTAGCCTGTCTTTCCCCCACTGAACTAGGTAGAGGGTGTCAGACTCATAAGAGGGGCGCCCCCTGTTGATCAACGGAGGAACTAGCGTTTATGAGAAGCCTGGGAAGGATGGAAGGGCAGACAGTGAAGGACCAGACTGTACCCTACTAGCTTGCTTCAATCTATCTTGCTGTTTTCAGCCTCCATCTCCACTCACCCTGATCTCCCACCTTCTCTTCACTCTCCTTGGAATCAGGAGAGAAGATAGATAAAAGAAATTCCTCATTGATTTTACCCTCTTTATCACCAAATCATTTTATATTAGCATTTCTTTAATGATTGCTGCCCGGTTCACAAAAAGATATTTTGGGGTGTCAACCACGTTATGTTACAGAAATCAAGATGACCAATCCAGAGATTTAGGCCATGAGTAAGCTATCAGTGTATGACTGTCAGGTGCTCACAGCAACTGCAGCACGGTAAGACTCATATTTGTAGAAGAGGGCTGGAATTCAAGGGTACTGGTTTCCTCTGAATCAAGCTCTGGGCGACACTAAAAGAGAGAGAGTGTGAGAAAAACCAGAGTGCATAGGCAGGAGGGAAGTGTGACGTGTAAAGCTATGGCCCATCTGCACCCCCCTTGGAAGGGCAGTAGGGATATCTATCTATGATGGAGAAGAAGATGCCAGGAAGGAAGGACTGATCCGTGCCTTGGACTCCACATTCTCCTTTCTCTTTCAAACGCCTGCTCATGTTTTTGGCCACTTTTCAAACTCTAGGAAACATGTTGGGATTCCATGCTAGGAGGGGTTTCCTTTTCAGATCTGGCTATTGTAACTTTACCAGAAATTGTTCACAACTTCCTCTCACCGGCTACAGCCTTCTGAATGAATTTCTTATTGATGAAACATTTAACCCTTCTCCTTTCTGACTCACACTTTTCATGCTGTTACTCAGCTTTTAGAGTAAGTGAAACCTGGAAACTTTTTTTTTCTGCACTTCCCTCACTCTTGACACTTAAAAAAACACATTACACATCCATCCGTATTCTTGCAAGAAACTCATGCATACACAGACACACATGTACAGAATCAAATACACACTGATTCAATTCTATGTATATGTAAACGCCCTCTCATGCACACACACACACACACACACACACACACACACACACACACACACTCATTGGTGTGGTATGGACATTTACTCTTGGGGAAAGGAGAAACAGAACCCAATTATTCAGACTTCTACATGAACACATAGGAGGCTTTTATCTCTTTTGAGGCAAACAGGAAGTTAGTTACAAGCTTACTGCTGCTGCTTGGATCTCTCTCTCTTCATATCTCTTTCTATTGGTTCAGTATGGAGCATCTATCAAATAAATTATAGTGTGTGTGTGTGTGTGTGTGTGTAATTCTCTTTTATACCAGATAAAGCCATGAATAAAAGTAGAAATGTACTACTGAGTTCCAATTCCTGACAATTTATGCAGCCTACAAGCAGGCACCCAGCCACATGAATGAATAAAGATGATTTCTGTGTCAAAGATGTCAAGCTGGGCGTGGTGGTACACACCTTTAATCCCAACACTCTGAAGGCATCAGTGGGAGGATTACTGGGAGTTCAAGGCCAACCTGAGAGTACACAGTGAATTCCAGGTCAGCCTAGATTAGTGTGAGACCCTACCTCAAAAAACAAAGCAAAACAAAACAAAACCCCCCAAACAAGATGTCTAAAACCACTGCCCCATAACCTCTTGTCTCAGAGAGGGTCCAGGGACACAGAAGGCCACGTGCTCAGCTAAGAATCCTCTCTGATAACAGTGAGTAGAGTGGAACACTGGGCCCAGCTTGGATGAGCCAATAATACCACTGCTTGGAAGATGCTCTCTGCAGTTCTCCTTCTCAGGGTGATGGTACAAACAAGGTAGGATTTGAGAGAGTTAGCTTGTCTACTTTGTTATAGAAATAGAGACAAGCTGTTCAAGGCACCTCTTGTGGGTGCTGTCTTCATCTGACAGTTAATAAAGCCTTTGCCCGAGTGGATTTCCTGGGCTTCTCTCAGGGGTGCCTTACCTGTACAGAAGTATACGGGAGAAGTGGAGAGGGAGGAACCCAAGGATATGTCACCTCAAAGATTTTTTTTAAGTTTATCAGTTTTTAAAATGAGAGGTGCTGGAGAGATAGCTCAACTCATAAAATTCATGCCAATTAGCAGTTACCTTCTCATTGCTGGGCAAAGCACCGGGCCAGATGCTGGCTATTGGAAGGATTTATTTTGGCTTACAGCCTTAAGGACAGCTTCATTATGGTGGGGAAAGCATGTAGAGTAGAGAGCCAGGGCTTTGTGTCTTGCCACATCACCTTGGATGAAGCAAGAGTGAGATAGCCTTACCAAGTTGGGCTCCAAGTGACACACCTCCTCCAACAAGGCTCTGACTCCCATACGCTCCACCATCTGGGAACTGAGTATTCTGCTTAATCCCAAACATTTAGAGATATTGGGGGCACTTTACATTCCAAACACCTCACCAAGCAAACATGAAGACCTGAGATTGGGTGCCCAGCATGCGCGTAAAAGCCGAGTACGATGGGACACACTTTACACCACAGCACTGGGGCAGCAGCGGCAAGCTTATCCCTGGGGTCCTCTGGTTAGCTAATCTAGGAAAACTGGTGAGTTTGGGTTCAATGAGAGACCCTGTCTCAAAAATTAAGGTGGAGAATAATTGAGAGAATTGAAGAAGACACCTGATCTCACCCTCTGGACTCTACACAAGTGTACACACATGTGCCCACACATACACACATGTACACACCACACACACATATACATATATATGTATATAAATAATTTAACATATAACATAATTCCATACGTTAAAAAATTTTAACATGTATAATTTAACGTATAATATTTACTATATAATACATATAAAGTATGTAACAGGCTCAAGTGAGTATAGAGCTGACTGATTTTTAGTGTTTATTATCACCCATGTACATCTTGGAACCACAACCCAACTCAATACAATGAATTTCTTTTGTCCTTCTGTTATTTTTTAAAAATATCTCCTGATGTATGCCCTTTTTCAACCCCTATCATTTGAGAGTTGTTTTTCCCTTTCCTGAGCTTCATATGAAGGTAGTCATAAGAACTGTACTCTTCCTCATCTAATTTCATTCTATTTGTAAGTTTAATCTATAGTTTTGCATACACTTTTCATTTTTCTCTCTGAGTAGTAATCTGTTGTAAAAATAGACCATAATTATTCATCCTTTTTCAAGTTTATAAATACTTTCCAGATTGGATTTATTTTGATTTAAAGTCATTATGAATGTTTTTGTCCATGACTACATTTCTTTTCAGATATGTCTAGGAATGGAGATTCTGAGTCATAACGTATTTAATTTTAATAGTCCCTTATAACAGTTTTTTTTAAAGAAGTTGAACCAATTCATCCACAATGAAGAATGAGAAATGTCCCGATTACATTGCAAATTTACCAATATTTATTTAGATTTTTAGCTATTTTTAAATATAATGGGGATCTAGAAGTAACATTCACATCACTGCAATAAACACCAAACCAGAGGCATCATATAGGATGGAAAGATTTATTTTAGGTTTACAGAGTCCAGGAGAAGTACCATTATGGCAGAAGCCTGCATCACAGGAGGGAGGGAGAGAGAGAGAGAGAGAGAGAGAGAGAGAGAGAGAGAGAGAGAGAGAGAGAGAGAGAGAGAGAGAGAGAGAGAGAGAG
>PVHP010011460.1:0-44955 GCA_004024765.1 Zapus hudsonius | reverse complement strand
TATGGATTTTGGCATGGACATGCATATTACACAAGACTGTGATGTATCAGTAAATGCTTAAGAATAGTCTTGACAATGGAAATATTTCTGGCCATGCAACACTGCTGTTTTGAAGAACAGATCCCAGCTAGTATATCACAGAGGAGGTCAGGGTCAGTCATCCATGCTTCTTGTTCACAACTAGATGATCATTAGAGAGCACTAGAATTTGGGACCCAGCTGAATTCCTAAACCTCTGAATAGGAAATTCAGGAGTTAAATAAATATTTATTTCAATGTGTATTTGTGTGTATGTGTGTGCATGTGTGTATAGTTTAGGGTTAAGACATAAGAGAACAGGAAAGGCTGAAAAGATGGCTCATTAGTTCAAGGTGCTCACTTGCAAAGCCTGAAGTCCAGGTTTTGACTTCTCAGTATAGGCTTGATGCCAGATGCACAAAGAACTACATGTGTCTGGAGTTCATTTGCAGTGACACATATTTGCAAATAAATAAATAAATAAATTTCAAAAGAAAGATACCAAGAATGAAATGCCATGCCAAAAAAATTAGATCCTGCTCTCCACACCAAGAATTGGATTGAGAGTTAGTAATGTTATAAGCTCTATGCAAATGAGATGCACATAAGACCTGCACCACTGGTTGTACTATTTCCTCCATCATCAACAGTGATTTGGATTTGCTTACATGCAGATGGAGCATGGGATTTTGATGAGGCAAACTTCACTGCTCTGCCAGTCAATTAAGTTTGTTAGTTATCACTTGAGTTGAGTGTTTCAAAATAGTCTTTCAAAATAATTTCTCATTCTGATGATCATCATGCAAAGATGTTTGATTTCCATTTACTTTTATCAATGGACCTGAAAATGCTTTTCCACTCTATACAACCATAACAGAGTGATTAAAATAATTTTTACACATTATGCATATTTTAAAAGTTTGGTAGCATTTATATATATAGGTCTGTAAAAGTTAACATTTTCTAGGTCAATGGGAGAGCATTTGTCAAACATCCATAAGACCTTGGGTTGATTCATTAACACAGAAACAAAATCTCATGAATTTTAGTGTCTGTTGTTGGCTATTAGAAACCATTGTTCAAACAGTACCAGGGCCCACTTAGTTTGTGGACATAGCAATTAAAATCTTAATCTCCAGGACATTTTATACACAGTTTAGGCATGCTATCATGTTATAAAAATGAACACTCTTTTATCTCTAACTAAGTCTCTCATACCCTTAACAGAGTTTTCAGAATATATGATAATGTAAGTCTTTAATATTCCTTCAAATGAGAGGGTGCAGCCTCTTCCAACCAAAGAAATCTCTTTAGGAGCTTTGACTACTACTGTTCACTCATGAACACTTCATTACCATTACCCCCATGACAGGGGGTCTCTTGAAATATGACTCCTCCTCCCAATGTTTCATTTACTTAGCAAGTATTTTTCATGCATGAACATGAACAATGGATAACTTTGTTGCCCCAAAATACTTTAGTTACTGAGCTTATAAGAATCATGTTTTGTTTTTTTAATTTTAGATTCAGCACTGAAATTCCGGCAACCATTAAAATGTACAAGTTGTTGCATAATACGAACACACATATTCATTGAGACATGAAAATATTATTTTTTCAGATTTTTGCTTTCAGAGAGAGGGAAACAGAGGCAGAGAAAATGGGCATGTCAGGGCCTCTTGCCCCTCCAAACAAATTCCAGATACCTGAGAAACTTTGTGTGTCTAGATTTATGTGGGTACTGGGGATTTGAATCCAGGCCTGCAGGCTTTGCAAGCAAGTTTCTTTAACCACTGAGAAATCTCTCCAGGCCTCCAATGGAACTTTTGAAAAGGCATATTCCTTTATAAATATGACCCATGGTGTTTAATGATAAAACTTCCCACACTACCATTGGATCTTAAATGGCCCAAAGGTCTATATGTTAGAGTCTTGGTACACAGCCAAGGGGACCCTTGGAACTTTTAAGATGAGGGGCCTAGTACTAAGTTGGGCCATTTTCAAAATGCCTTTGAAGGGGATCTGGGATCCAACCCTGCTAGAGTAAGCTTTTTGTTGCTGCACAGAACGAAACCAAACAAAGCTGCTTATGGAGGAATGGGTTTATTTTGTCTTATAGACTCAAGGAGAAGCTCCATGATGGTAGGAAAAACTATGGCATGAACAGAGGGCTGGACATCATCCCCTGGCCAGCATCATGTGAACAAAAGTAACAGGAGAGTGTGCCAAACACTGGCAAGGAGAAGCTGGCTATAACACAACCATAAGCCCACCCCAACAACACACTTCTACTGAAGCTGGAGAAAATGCAAGATGGGTAGTAGACGAAAGTAGTGAAAAATACCAGCAAAGGCCACATGACCAGTTACAAAATCAAGGGCTGTAATTGCCATGAATGTTTTTGTCTTAACTAAGAATATTTGCCAGTGTGTATACCAGTAGTTTGTTTTTCCTCTATTGTGTAAATAAATTTAATCGGGATTATATAATTAGTTAATCATTTGTTCAATTTATAATAATTTATTAGATATTAGACTAAGCAATTCTCAAGGGACCTTGCCTTATTTTGGGGGAAGATTATGCATTTGTGGTTGTACGTGGGATAGTTATATCATGTTTGGTGGAATTATGATATGGTTACTATCTTCATTTGGAAATTAAGTATGATGTAAGGAAATATGGCTTGATGTCAAGTTGACAAGTGGTAGACTTTGATGGTTAAGTTTATCAAAACTTGACCTGTTTAATAATCCACAGTAGTCACAGAGTTTGCCTACAGGAAGACTGACAAAAGCAGGAGATCCCTTCTCCAGAGTGAGCCCTTCCCACAGAGTGGTTGGGCCTCCTGGAAGGGGATTGGATATTAGGAAGCTTGAGGGGAAGGGAAGTTTCTTCCTTCCTCCCATCCTGCTCTCCTACCCTTCCTGGACATAGGAAACAAGTTTCCTCAGCCTTGACATAGTAGAATGAAAACCAGTGGCTCCCCAGGGAGCCTTAGGCCTTCATTGCTGGATTGGAACTGCTGAGACATCTGGCCATATTGGTGGACTGATCGGCTACCTGGTTCCTTCACCCATGGGCCTGAAGACTACTATTTTTGGACTGACCTAAGCTACCCCAATAAATTCCCCCTTTTTACTACAATCCATTCAAATCTGTTCGTCTTGAGAACCCTGACTAATACAAACCCTTTCTTCTCTTTCACATTCCTCAAACAACACAATAGTCTGCTGTCATAAACCAAAAGCCATAGATCCAAAGAGTCACAGAACAAAGCCTGAAAGCACTTTAGCCAAGATTTACCTTTTCTCTTCATAAGAGGATTCTCTCAGGTATTTGTTTCAGGAAGTGAAAAATAACTGACACAATTCTCTGCCCATAAGATGCAACAGAAGATATTCACTAGTGATTTTGACCACTGAGCAACAACTATGTCCATAGTCTACAAGGTTAAGTCCCATTTTGTCTTTTGTAGGCATTTCATTCACATTCAAATTTTCGAAAGTTGGAAGTGTGAAAGAGTAATGAACTAGGTAACAACATCTCCTCATAGCCAGACACCATTCAGTGACATGGGATTCATACCGAAACAGCCAAACACCTTTACCCTGTGTGGCATTTCTCCCAGTGTATCTGAAAAAAATTACATATATGGAGCATCATGGGACAAGTGACTCCTCCTCCTAGTTAATGGTCAGCCAGAAATATATATATATATATATTTAATAATATATTTTTATTTATATGGAAGGAGAGAGAGTATGTACCACATGAGAGCCCTTTTACAGTACACAAACTCCAGATGCATGTGCTTCTTTGTGCATCTGGCTTCATGTGGGCAGAGCAGATAAACCTCAGGTCAACAGGCTTTGTGTGAAAGCAGATTAACTGTGAGCCATCTCCCCAGTCTAGATGGCTCTTCCCATTTTACATCCAGACTGTCTAAGTGCACTCCTAGAGACTGCCTATGTGGGAAAACATCACAATCTACCCCAAGGTTCCTTTAAAGAACTCAATGGTATAGATTCCTAACTTTCAGAGCAACAGAGCTTCCTGGAGACTCAGTGCCAGCATTGGGTATGTCAAAACGAACATTTCTGATGAGGATAAATGTTCACTAGCTTGCACTATATTATACTGTTGTTGCATTTTTTTATTGACCCCAATATTTGAATGTTTTCCTGTTTTTCTCTCATATTTAACTGGCAAACACATTTGTATTACTATTTTAGCAAGCCTCGCCTCCTGAATTATACAGACTTTTCAGTTTCCATCATAAGATTATTCCACTAAACTTGATAGAACTGTAATGTGTCCACACGATACTTTGCCTTTGCACATTTCTGTAAGCTAGTAAAAATAATGCTTGTGCCTTCATCAGAAATAGCCACACATATTGTCATGTAGTCCAACACTGATAGACTGTTCTCTGTGCCAAGGTTTTGTATTGGCTATTTCTTTCCTTTTAGTAAAGCAAGAGGCATGGAAGACTTGTTAATTCAGTCATAATCCTGGATAAAGGTGCTGGGATACCAAGATGGCCATGGGTAGTCTGTTTCCAACTGTCTCAGGTAATTGGTGATATTAAAATCTTGCAAGTTTAATGAAAATATTAGATATTGATGTTTTTTTCTACTTATTTCACTGTGCTAAGTTGTTCTAGGAATTACATAGGCTATTATTCTAATTACAATTGGAAAAATGACACCGTGTTGGATGATTACACAATGAAGTTAAACACCCACATATCCTGTGTGGTCCTAAATGTTATGTTATATCCATTTTTAAAATAATAATACTTTTTACTAAAACTATTCAGTATCAGGACATTTTAGAGAATGTAACTGGTTTTCTCAGCTGTGTTCTGAGGTAATTCTTATTACACTACTCCTTTTGTGGATGAGAACCGAAGGTACAGAAGGTCATCTTACTCATTAATACTAGAATAAGAATTTGTGGAGTTTACCTCTAACTCAAAACCTCGTTGGTTGAATTTCCTGCTAGAATTGCAGTGTCTCGGTAGCTTTAATTATTAGAAAAAATAAGGAGTCATATTCCACCATATGTGGAATAATTTTTCCATTACTTTGATTTAATCCTCATCATATTTCTCCAATGTTTTACATGACATCATATTTCCCTCAGATGTCTTACACACATGTGGCAATCAGCAGTCTTCAAAGACTTGTTTACAACACTTAGTGCCATACACAAAATCATTATTTCAGTGTGAGCTACATTACTTAATTTTAAAATGTTTCTAGATATACATGTATATCTGTATGTATATAACGTGTGTGTGTATGTGTGTGTGTGTGTATGTGTGTATGGATAGCTGCGCTCCCCCTTTGAGTTCAGCCTCTGCAAATGAGCTTCCAGATTTCAAATGAGTGGCAGACTAGCTAACCACATGCTGTAGTTCTCCTGGCTCTGTCTCCCATCGTGGTAGGAACTTTGGGATCACAGATACTTGTGTCAATTTGTATTTACTTGAGCTATTCTTTAAGGCCAAGCACCTTTGAAGTTCAAGCATGGTGTTGCATGTTTGTAATCCTGAAGATCAGGAACTCACAGTCAACCTCAGCTACTTAGATACTTTGAAGCCATCCTGGACTATGTGGGAATCTGTCTCAAAACCAAATATTCTTTTAAGAAAAATAATATAATAATATAGGATTCAGATTATAGTTCATCACATATCAAACATGGAGCATAACATATGAAATGTAACATTTTCTGATGAATATTTAAGATTCATGATTAGAATCACCTCCCAGAGTGGCTAGGGTCCTGGTGACATATTCTCTCTGGAAGTTAGTGTGGGTGATAATGAAAGTAAGCTTGATGTGTCCTTAGCTTAAGTCTTCATGTGGAGACAAAATCATAGGTGCATATGTATCTCACATTCAAACTTGGAGGCTTACAAATGTGTGACATTATTTTGTGAGGGAGCCTTAGATGAGGAACCCCTAACTTACTGCACTAAAAAACTGTATTCTTTATGGGGGTCGTTTGGCTCAAAATATGTCTACTTTTTCTGAACTTGACTTTATAATGTATGTAACAAGCTATCATACCAAGACCAATGAAAGATATTTGCTTATTCAAACTTTTTTTTTTATTTTGCTTTTTGGAGACAAGGTCTCATGTATCCCAGACTGATTTCAAACTCCCTCTGTAGTTCAACATGACCTTGAACTCCTGATTCTCCTGTCTCCACCTCCAGAGTGTTTTTTTGCCACCACATCCCATGTGTGTGTTGCCACGGCTCCAGTCTAGGGCTTCCCATAGGCTAGACAAGCACTCATACCTTCATAACTTTTCAGGACAGGACAAATAGCATTGTAAAAGTGGATTGTCTCTTGTTTTGGATGATTATGTTTTTTGAAATAGAAGTTTATTATACTTTCACTACATGCATGAATTGAAGGTTATTTTAGCTATATTTTTAAAAGGAGAAACTGCATCGCAAAGAACTCACACAGGACAAGAGATTTTGCACAGCACTTGAAGTAAACTGATTCTGAACCCCACTGCCTTCTTTGTACAATCCTTGTTAAGTTGAAACTCTCTCCCCAAAATATGTTATTCTGGCCTCACTCAGCTTTTCTTTTTGTCATGTTATTAGCACTGAAACAGACAACATAATCACGTAGAACATATTTCTCCTCTCATTTGATGGCCACTTTTGTATCTCATTTCTAGAAAGCTTTTGAGATATTAGCACCAAGCCATTTTGTGATATGTCATGAAGTCGACCTCATAGAAATCTGGTCTTGGTGTGCTCTAAAGCTCACAAAAGAGCCACGATGTAGACACTGTGATGTGATTTGCTTTGCTTATTAAACCGGGAGAAGGATGTAAATTGTTCTTAATCTCTAATTCTTGTGAGGAATGGATTACCTCCTTGTAATGACATGTCAGGGGATCAGAATAAAAGAACAAAAGGACTTCAGGGACTGTGTTTAAAGACCTTAGAGAGAGTGAAAGTCCTTAGTTGTCTTTGAATGGCCATTATTGTCACTAAGTATGCTTTCTAATTATAAATGAAAATTATACATATGCCCTCTCTGTTCATATGAGATCTTGGTTTTCAGAAGTTCTTTCTACAAGAGAAACTCGCTGAGTAAGGGCAGTGAAATAATGGAAATAATAATTTTTTTCTGAGTATTCCTTCTTACTTTTATTGTCTTGCCTCTATTTTCATTTAGTAGGAATCAAATTATTGCAACATAAAGCAAGACAATAATATTATTACTATTCTAATTTTACAGTGTTTGTTACAAAATTATATTCTGTGCTTTCAGACCCTGAATTTAAGTTTTTAAAAAGTCAATAGCAAACATTTTAAAGATTGTAGCTGGTAAGAAGGAAGAAAATAGAATGGACCATCATTCCATAGCTTAACACACACACATACACATACACACATATATACACACACATACACATACACACATACATATATATACACACACATACACAAGCACACATGCACACACAAACACACACATATACAAGCACACATACACACACATATACGCACACACAAGCACGCACACACATAAACACACAAACTTACCCACACACATACATACACACACATACACACTCACATACACACACACATATACACATACAAATACACACATACACACACGTGCAAACAAACACACACACACACACACACACACACACATAAGGAATCATGATTCCTTGGGCTTCAAGCATGCTACACAAGCACTCTGCAAGTACACCCTAGATTTTTATTTTAACTTATTCATTTATATTATTTTGTTAATTTGTCTCATAAAATTTCTCAGTCTACCATTGAAGATTTCATCCTATTCTCATGGTAAAAACATGGATTAGACATGCTCAGCTCTATATCAAGTGTCAAATGAGCAGGAAGAATTTCTTTGTATTTTGACCATGATTTTATATTTAAAACAGTGAATAACATAAGTCAAACCTTTTTTTTTCATTATCATACTCATAGGACATTGGAAGATAGGCCAAAGCAGATCAGTGTCAAAATTGATAAACTTTAAGCCACATTTGGAGATAATTGAGGTATTATTTCACAGTTTTGGATTTTCATGATGACTATTTAAGAATGTAATTAAAGAATTGTTTGTTGATAGCATTTATGCATCCGAATATATAAAATCAAAGATAATAATAATAAAAAAAGGAGCAATCCACCCAGTCTGAACACAAGACTTTATTCTATGGTTCCTCCAAGTATCAAAGGCATGAAGAAAAAAAACTTGGAGTGTCCAGGTATGGTTAGGAATGCCCTTAATCCCAGCACTTGGGAGGCAGAGGTAGGAGGATCACCATGAGTTCTATGCCCATCCTAATACTACATAGTAAGTTCCAGGTTAGCCCACACTGGAGCAAGACCCTACCTTGGGAAACAAAAAAAACACACACACAAAAAAAAAAAATAAAAAGGGAAGTACAATACCTCATCTGAAAAGAAGCTTACTGGGCTGGCTGAGGTGATTGCTGTGCAATTATTAGTTTCTAACACCATATCCCCAGGAATCACATAAAAGCTGGGTGTGGTACTCTATACTCATAATCCCAGCATAAGAGAGACAGAAATAGGAGGAACCCTGGGATTTGTTGGCTATATAATCTAGCCAAAGATATAGGCTCTGGAGTTCAGGGAGAGACTCTGTCTCAAAAAATTGGGTGGAGGGGCTGGCAGGATAGTTCAGTGGTTAAAACACTTGCCTACAAAACGGAACAACCCAGGTTCAATTCACCAGTACTCACATAAAGCCAGATGCAGAAAGTGGTACATGCATCTGGAGTTCATTTGCAGTGGTTGGGGGCCCTGGCATGCCCATTGCCTCTGCCTGTTTCTCTTCTCTGCCTCTCTCTGCTTGCAAATAAATAAACTATATCTTTAAAAAAATAATGTGGAGAGTGACTGAGGAAGCCAAGCATTGTCGACCTCTGGTTTCCACACACATGCACAAATGGGCATATGCTTCTGCGATCACCCACATTTACACAAACATGCAGACACACACGCAGGCATATGACATGCAAAAATACATAAGTGCGAACTAAACCCTGTGGTACAAACATGTCCCAATGTTCTGGAGACTGAAGCATGAGGAACTGAATTTCCAAGCCAGCCTTGGCTATTTAGCAATTAAATGTCATTAAAATATTAATAAAACATAAATACTATACCAAAAATGAATGTAGATATACAAGCAATGAATGTGGACATACAAGAATTTTAGCATAAACTTATAAATGCAGTGGAAAAGGAATTTAATTAACAATGCATACCAGTACTCCAATTATCTTAAGCACAAACACATTACCTTAAAAATCTCTCTCATAAGTGTTATATACATATATATATGCACATATGCACATATGCATATATATATATATATATGTGCAAATATTGTAGTAAAGCATTTCAGTACATAAATTACATATCAGAATAGCTAGCATTTCAGTATTTAAAGTTTACCTTTAGCAATTTCTATGGACTCAACCTAACTTACAGTATTTTTGCACAGTTTGTGAAAGCTGCTTAGATATGTTTTTTTTTTACTTCATGTTTAGCTTTAAAAACTTTAACAATATGTACACTTTCTGTAATTTTTGGTTGTATGTTATTTTATTTTTTATCTTAAAAGTATTTTGAATTTTATTTTGTGTTTGGTTTTCTCTTTCTAATAGTGAGGGAGGCTGGTAAGCAATACTATTAATAAAGGATTAGGCTAGTACCTCTGTTACAATCTAGTAATGTTGCTGAATTTCAAAGGACAGAGTGTATTTGAAAAGTTCCACAGCAGAATAAGTCTGTACAATAATGAACTGATCTAGCTATAATATAGTTCTTTTGTATAACGAACTCGTTCACACAAAACCGACAGAAGACAAGCATTAGTTCAGAGCTAAACAGCACAAACTAGAGAAAAATGAGAACTTTCCATAACCCATCTTTGTGTTCAGGAATGCCATGGGTTAGCAAGCCTTAATGTTTCTCAAATGCTTCTCCCAAGCATCCTCTTCCTCCTCTTCTTTTGTCTCCATTCTGACCCCACTTCAAACATTCTTTCTGTTTCTTGCACATGCCAGTGTCTAGGAGTCCCTTAAACCAAATCTGCCTGATCACAACTTCTTTAAAACTCAACCAAGAAGTTCTTGTGGGCTTTTCACCTCTTCTGAACTTCCAGTTCCCTGCTTTGGTAAACCTCTCTCATCTTGGCTCAGCAGGGAAGCCCTATTCCCAGGTGGCCTTGATAGCCCCTCTTGTTTTCCACATGGCAAAAGCTCTCTGCACTTTCTTCTCTCTCTTTTTTTTTGTCCATAATGAGTTACATGATTTAGTGGGCCAACAATGAGTTGTTATCCCCAATGCCCCCCTCCCGATCCCCAATCAGCTGGATATCCTCCTCCGTGGGTCATCTGGATCAGTCCTTGTGGCAGGGGACCATGGATATCCTAGTATTCAGGCAGGTTCTCCTGGCCCTAGTGTGTTGTTACTGAGGGGTGCCATGCCTCTGGATAGTCTCCCCCACCAAGGCTCTCACAATCTTTCCGCCCCCTCCTCCACTCAGTTACCTGAGTCATGGTGGGTGAGTATTAAGGCTGCTTTAATGTTGTGAGCTTAGGGGTCTTTGTGTTGAAAATCGTTAGTTTCTCTCTCACTGGCTTATATGGCTGTGGCTGTGGGTCCCTTTTTCATTCGGTCATTCTCTGCGGGGTTCCATAGGATCCTCCATGATATGACTTTGGTGGCCCATCTCTTGCCAGGATCTCAGGTATCTGCCTGCTGTGGGATGGTATGATTAAATGGGCCACAGCTCTCTCACTGCATCCTGAAAAATACAAACATAATCGGTTGTATTTTTTTATTTAAAAATCTGATTCTGTGTCATCAACTGACTTAGGTAATACACTTAAGACACAAAATAAACAAAATGCCTGGCTTAATTCAGGTTGTAACAACAAAATACCATGAACTGGGTGGCTTAAGCAATAAGAATTTAGTAATCACAGTTCTGGCCTCTGTAACTCTGAGCTTTGGTTGCCAGTTCTGTAACAGCTCAACATATAGCTATGATTTGCCCTAAGGTGTGTTCAGAGCCAGTTGGAGCTCTGGAAGTTCATGTTTGCTGGCTGTTTGGTGGTCTTTCTCTGTCCTTCCCCTCCCCCTTTCATTCCTATGGATCTTTGGAAGTGAGTCAGCTTCTTCCAAGGACATGATGATCCTTCTGGATTCTGTAAGCCTGAAATAAACCATTTCCTGCTTCTGGTGGATATTTGTCTGGGAACGCAAAGATAGCTGCAGCATTAGGCATGTTTGTATACTTATCTGGATATTTATATAATATTGGGGTTAAGTGATTCATTTTATAAATGTTGAAGATAATGAGATATGAATATTAGATATTAATATACAGCCTCTGAACCAAAGCAAAAATCAGGAATCTCATTTTTTCTGGGTAAAAGGCACAGATTGCCATTTTTTTAAAAAATGCTCTTCTTTGTCATAATACTATCACACAGGTTTTCCATGCACATTATCTGCTTGGTTAGCAAAACTGAATGGCTTTATGACTAATTACAGCCAATGGGCCATGAGCAGAAATTGCACACACAGGTCATAACACACCTATTTAGAAAGAATACTGACCTTCAAATATGTACCCTACAGGCTTGAAGGCAGAGACAATGAGCCAGCTAGAAATGTGCACCAGGATAATGCCCTGTGAAGTGGTTTACAAGCTAGAAATACGCTGAGAATATAGGTATTCTTGTGTAGCAGCATATTAGAAAATCACACTTCCACTCTAGTATCATATAAAAGGCATAAATGTTCTTAATTTGTGTGAACTCTTTGTTGTTGAGACATAAATGAGTCTCCATTATGTCTTTTTATTTTTTAAATTAATTTTATATTTAGTTTCTTTTTTGACCAATTTTGTGATGTACTTTAACATATTGACTCTAGCACATCCTCTCCTCTTGTCCCCAGAACAGCTAAGCACCTTCTCACTCCTCCTTCCTCCCAAAATAGTCCCATCCTCATCGTTTAAACTTTTTGCTGTTGTTGTATGTTTTTGTGGCATGTTGAGTTTTATTAGTGTGGCTTTCATGAGCAGGGTTGCAGAAGTAAATAGATCATGGGTAACTGACCACAGGCTAAACCAATGAAGAACACGATCCCCATGCCCACAGCCCAACATTAACTACCAATAGGTACAGGGAGGAATTAATTAGCCTCACAGGCACCTAATCTGCCCAGAATGGAATGTTGACAGGCTCAAACTTATAGAGGAAACCACAATTTCTGTGAGTTTATGAGTGTGACATGAGGTCATGTCTATGAGACTGATCCCTAGGCACTTCCTTCCATCCCTCATTACATTACATTAGAATGTAGGAAAGATATTTCAAAATCTACATATTTATAATCTGTATCATAAACTTTCTATCCTACATTCTAAGAATGTAATTCCTAGAATTCTAAAAATGTAGTATTTTAAGTAATCTGTCCCCAGAGATGACTCAGAGGAAAGACCATGTATTCATTGAACTTATTGTTCTATAAAAGAGAACAGAATAAAGGAAAATTACTGGTGTTCCTTGGTGGTTAACAGAAAATGTATTTTAGTCAGAAAAAAATAAGAATCAATTTCCATATAGAGAAAGACAGGAATTTATTTTATCCCCAAGGATATCTACACATATGGCTTAAAAATGATCTTATTTCTTTGCAGTGCTAGGAATCCAACAAGGCCTGGTGCATGCTACATAATGGGCCTTTCATTAGACTACATCACCACCTGGTTTATTCTGTAAACTAATTAAACCTTAGGTAATGTTCTTCCTCACAGTTGGAAAAGTCAAGGGCTTCTGAAGTCCCAACACAAAGCTTAGAAGTGTCATTTCTAATCTTATTCAAGAGCCTTCATTTGAGTGGCAGACAGTGGGAACCAGCTCAGCTGCAGAGGACTGGATGGTTCTCCTTCCCAGCATTCACCCCAATCGTGGTGTCATTTGCTCTGTCCTGAGAGCAGTGACCAGATGTGACCAGATGTGATCTGCCTTGGATGAAGTCATACATAGCATGCAATGCAAACAACATCCAAATAGGAAAAATGTATGACCAAAGACACAAACTTCTCAGTCAGTGTCTATTTCAAATAGCTAATAGACACAAACTTCTCAGTCAGTGTCTATTTCAAATAGCTAATAGACTAAAAAGATACTACTAAAAAGAAAACCCATCACAGATAAAGAGAATTCCAGAATAGGGGAATTTCCTTTGTGTGTGGGGTGGGGTGGGGGTGGTTCAAAGTGAATATCAGTAGAGACGGCTCCATTCAAGGCTGGTTCCATCAATTCATAAACTGCCTGCAGAAGCTGATGACTACTATAAAATACTGACTATAATATGCTTTATATAATTTTTCACTTACATTTCTTCTCTCTCTATTTCTCTCACCCTTCGCTTCCTTCCCTCCCCTTGTAGTTGTCATGGAAAAAACTTTTCTTTGGGGTGACACAAACATATGTCTTCTCCTCAGATAGGACCAAAAGGACCAAAGGACAATTATATTAAAAAAAAAGGAAAAAAAAAACCAATTTGGTGAACCAATGAGTTTATTGGGGTTACTTACAGAGCAGGGTTAGGGGTTGCTTTTCGGAGCAATAGATGACTTAGACTCATGTGCAGCCTGGATGACAACTTCCCCATAGCTACTTCAACTCAAAGGCAGCTGTATAACCTCAGCACAGGTTAGGACTCAGGGAAGCCGCATCTAGAGCTCACTGCATCACAGGTAGGCACCTCCATCAGTCTCTCAGCCCCAAGCAATGCTACCTACCAGGCTGAGATGGAGCCTGGCCCCCTTTGATCACAGTGGGATCAGCCACCATGTACCTTGCAGGCTCATCCTGGAGAAATAATTCCCTGGGCAGTTGCTAACAGCAAACATTCTCAGGTAAGGCTTTCTCTTTTCAAATTAATTTACATTTTGACAAGAAGAAGCCTTTGATGTTTGTGGCCTCTCTCCCTAGGGATCCCTTTTTGTCTCATCATAAAGCACCAGGTTTCTTTTCAGTGATGCTCACATTTTTAGCAAGTACCCCTGATTTGAAACCTTCCATGTCTGCTACCATAAACACATATTTTTCCCTATCAAACCTCCTTCTATTTTTTATGTCCTTCTAATCCATCTTTGTTGTCTCCCACTGTAGACTTGGATAACTGCAGTGAGCAAGAAACTATGCCTCAGCTTGATATGTCTACCATCAAACAAATATATTTTACTTTTCAATCCTGCTTCATTCAAGTTCTCAGGACACTGGCAAAATTCTTCCCAGAATATAATATGGACAGCCTCCACAGAGTTTCCAATAAAAAAACCTGTGCCCTTCTGGAATCTCATGAGCCTGGCCTCTGACATCTCTGTTTCTCTCTGCACTTTGGTATTCCAAACTCCAATCAGAATGTCTCATTTACCTCTGCTCATAGCATTCTAGTGTTTTCTAGCCCAAAGTCCCAAACTTTTCCTCATACTCCAATAAGCCAATTCTAAAGGCTGATGAAGCACCTGGTTAGGTTTATCATGGAAATAGCCCTGTATTATTGCTTTGTTGATATATACTAAAAAAATATGGACAAGAGACTGAAGGAAGCTTATTAAAGCTACAGTCTGAACCAATCTGTCTGGCATGAAGTCAAAAGTAACAGCAGCTTGTTCATTGAGTCTCAGTCACTGAGAAACAGTGCCGTGAATGCTGGGGCTAAACTAACGTTCTCATTATTATTTATGGACCCTAATCCATGAAGTGATTCTGCTCATGTTAAGGCTGAGTATTCCCTTCTCAACCCAACCCAGAAACTCCCTCACCCATTTACCAAGATTTCTGCCCTATTTAATTCTGTATTCTGTCATGTTGACAATTTGACCATCAGAGTTTGTATCTACTAAACATACTTTAAATTCATTAAGCCCAGATATTTTCCTGAACCAGCGATTGTGAACATTTTGAGAAGGAAAAGGAAATACTTCTTTTTTTTAGAGACCCACAACCACAGCCAGTCAGTCAACACAGGATAAGCCAGACAGACACCAATGTTTTCAACACAACCTAAAGCAGAAGCACAGAGACCCCCCCTAAGACCTCAACAATAAAGCAGCCTTGATACTCACCCACCATGACTCAGAGAACTGAGTGGAAGAGGGGGCAGAAAGACTGTAAAAAACATGGTGGGGGAGAATATCCAGAGACATGGCCCCTCTCAGCAACAATACATAAGGGGGGTGGAACTGGGTTGACTCCTAGGCTACCATAAGCCCCCTACCCCATGGACTGATCCAGAATGCCCACGGAGTAGGATACCCAGCTGATTGGGGACAGGAAAATTGGGGAATTGGGGATATCAACTCATTACTTGCTCATTCAATGTATTTAATTATGCATAATAAAGAAAAAATTTTAAAAAGGAAATACTTCTAATGAAATTATTTGAAATAGTAAAATGAACAAATTCAAGCTTATTTTACTGGGCCAGCCTTCCAGAAATAACTTTATTATAAAATCAAAGAAAAGTTTTATAGATTATGTCTCACTAATAAAGATGCTAAAATCCACTGGGTGGTCCACTGGTCTGTAGAGTTATGTCTCCTAAATGAAGGCTTGAATCCTATCTTGATAACTATGTCTTGGGAGCAGTTTCTAAGAACACTCTAGAGAACATTAATTAGTCTGTACAATTTAATCTTGGTATGTACAGTCTCAGAATTCACAGCTACCTATTCTTTTGAATAAAAAGCAAAAAAAATTTGTCTTTTTTGGATTTTATCAAAATCCATGAGACTTTAAAGTTATCATTTTGAGTTTTATGGTCATATTTTCATAATTAGTGTTTTTTTCTTATATAATTTTTATTTCATTAGCTATAAACCTACTTTTCCTCCTAAACCAAATATGATCTGAATATTCACCAAAAAATCAAATATATAATCTGTTTATATACTCAAACATAGCCAAAAGGAAATGTCTGTTTTTTAAACCTTTCCAGCCTCTGAACCTTTTGACTGAGTTTCCATTTTTACCCCATATTTAGACATTCAATTATAAATTCACAAATTAGTCTGAGGCATATTATTTATGGAGACTGGTATAAAAAAAGAAAAGAAACACACAGCCATTAAATTTCTTTATTTATTTCCATTCTAGCTTTTAAGCTTACAACATATGCTCAAATAACTTGCATTACAGTTATGATTTCGATATTTGCCTACTTTCTAGCAAGATAACAATCTTTAAACTTTCACAATAGGTCTTCAACAGATTGAATTGTATGCCCATAGTTTCAAGAGCAGCAGCCATTAAGCAAAAAGAGTGGGAGTGTGGTATTGATGCAAGGGGACTGACAACTGATCGGAAAGCCCTATAGGCATACAGATAGTAAATTTAAAAACTCTTAGAGGATAGTTTTTTTTTTCACTATATAGTCTTTTCTTCAGGGGAAATTATGCACTTCCTTTAGAAGAGACATTAGATAAAAATTCAAACTAAATTGAAAATTAAGAAGGAGAATATTGAGTTTTTTAACATCTGGATGATAATCAATTGCTGAGCTATAAACAGCAAGAGTAAAGCATCACTCATCCTGAGCTAGTATAACTGTCTCTTTTATAAAACCCCAAACATAGATGTTAGCTTTATGTTGTATATTAATTTCACTCTCATAGATCCCTGTTTATTTTCTACTTAATTTAGTGTGAATATGCATGATTGTTTTCATATGGAGTAGATAAATACATTAGGGTAATGTTGTTTTTTTGGTTATCAAGAGACAACATTAAGTAAAGTTATAAAACGAGGTAGGTTATTTTTCAAATAAGACCAGAGTTTAATGGTCATTAGGGGAAAACTTTTTATTTTTTTTAATATATACCCATGTTTGACTTTAATATTCAAATGAAATAGCCTAAAGTTTTCCTCTAGTGCTGCCTTTCATTGTTGGTCAAGGAATAAGAGAGATGTCATATGTGTTTTCTATCCTTAATAAATATCTTAATATTTTCCTAGAAGTCCAAAGAATTCATTTAAACTGTACATTATGAAAAACAATCCTAGAATAAATATACTTTGCAGTAAAAACTTATCTCAATTGGAGATTGATTTGAAAAAGACAATGGGCACGTTGAGATTAAGAAGTGCACTATATTTCTTGGTGTTGTGCATTGCAAATTCATCGTCAAAATTCAGTTTTTATGCTTTTTAGTGGCAAATCTCAGTTATCTATAATAAACTCAAATTATGGTTGTTATTACATTTATCATTAATAACAAGACTATTTTGTTAGAATCTTTGTCTATTTGCAGGGATATTTGGGAGACCATTTAATTTTGAAAATTTCATAATTCACATAGTATACTAAATATAACAGATGAGAATGGTTTCATGAATACCATGTATATCTTCTTTTTACATGCAATGTATAAAGTGTTTTCATAGCATTAAATTCATGAAATGTTACTGAAATAGCATACACTACCGAATAAATATAGTTGTTTTTTTTTCTTCATTCTAGTTTGTCCACTGTTGTTTGTTTCAAGTTTGGTGACTGACCTAATCACATGAAATGACATAGAATATTTCTGTTTTCATAAGGATTTTGTATTTAGTAATAAAGTATGCCTATATTTTATACATGCTCATATTTCAATAACTTCTAATATCAAGATATAATGAACCATTTATTATGCATTTGACAATTGAAAAACAAATTTGTTAGTTTTTGAGATAAAGATTTTTAATGTAAAGAATATACATGTCAATATGATGGTATTTATTATTTTTTTACCTTCATTCATCAAATTGTCCTTGTTATGTTAAGATAACCACAAAAGGGCTTGAGAGATGGCTAAGTGGTTAAGGCACTTGCCTCCAGTGCCTAAGGCCCCTGGTTCAATTCCCCAGAACCCATAAGCCACACACAAGGATGTGGCCCTAGTGCGCTCTCTCTTTCCCTCTCTCTCTCTCTTTCTCTCTCTGCTTGAAAATGGATAAATAAAATATATATTAAAAATAACTGCAGGAATTACAGAATATTAAAGCAAACACTTAGCCACATACTCACCTATTCAAAAACCCCAAAGAGGTTTATTAGGGATAGACAGTCTTATTAAATTTCTGTATTGATCATCCACTGGCTTTAGCAAGTGACAATTGAAAGTAGAATTTATGTCTTCATGTTGAAGCCTAGACTAAGAGTAGATGCTGTGGACCCTTGTCTGTAAACTCATACTAGGGATTGCAATATTTGTTGAAAATGTGCTTGAATGTATATAGAGAGTAAAGTCATTTATTCAATAAATTTTTATATGGTTAATTCCCTTACTTAGCAGAAAGAAATCAATTTCATTCCTGAAAATTTAGTTTCAGAATAGTTTTCTTAAAGTATCTTATAATTTCCTTTTGGAAACCAAAAAAAAAATTGTGAATTTTATCTATGTGAAATGTTATCTTGGAAATGAAGTATTGATATCATAGGTAAACATAGGTTCATTCAACTGAAGCTCTCTACAAGGAAAGGTATAATTTATAATTTATTATCCAAATCACAGTAAATAATAAATAAAATCATTCTACCTTTAAGAGGCATCACTACATACAAATACTGTCTCTGACATGCATTTGACAGAACATTCCCAAATCATTTTAATATCTAAAAAGGAAACTAGAATTATCTATTTAAAATTAAATCCATGCTCATTCTTGCTTAAAAAAACAACTGTGAAAATGAAATTCAAGTGTTGGGTTTATGGAAAAGCTATTACAGAAATGAGATCTCTCTCTCTCTGGCATATTTTCTACAGAAATATGGAATCAGTCAATTATAGTTTTGGAGAGTTGAGTATCCAATTTATAGCTCTTTGAAAATTTTATATCAAGTAAATTGTAAATTACATGTTTATTAATGAGATGACATTTCAGAGGATAGGCAGCGCTTTGCCAGTTTTGTTTGTTTTGTTATGTTTTGTTTTGTTTTGGTAAATGAACACAGCTGGAAGACATTTAATGCATTATTGCAGAATATTTATATTTTCATAGGTAATTTTCTGAACAGATAAAAGTATATAAATTTTTCATGAAATAAGATCAGTTTCTGTGTGTTTTTCTGGTTTGGGGCCTGCATAGCTCTAGCTGCCTGCATCAAGTCAACTGATCATTCTCAGTGAGTGTCTCTCAAGTGAAAAACTTTCCTGTGACCCTTCCTGGAATGGGAATCGCATACGTCATGAAAGCCGGAGTTATCAGATGGGAGGTGGTTTTCCTAAAGTGCTCATGTGATAAATACATTTCACACAAGCACACACAGTGAATAAAACTGGCTTGCGTTGTCCCACTTAAATTTAATACGTACATATGACCAAAATAATTTAGAGATCAATCTAGATACTCAAGGTATACATGCTCTATCCCAAAGGGTTTTATTTTCTCACATATCTGAAACAATGGCCTCAGTTGTGGCAGAACAACTACAAAATTAATGGCTTGCATCCATGCAAATGCAGTTTCTCATCGTATTGATCATCAAGTCCTAGTAGTGATTTTCTATTTCACATCGGGAAAATCAAGCAATTATCCAATATGTGTCTTCTCAGGACATCATTGCCCAGAGTCTTTATTATTTATTTATTTACTTATTCAGGTTCTTGTTAAAATCCAGGTCCTTACAGTATCTATTTTTCTAATAGCTACTAGCAAAAGTTCCTAGACCCTAATTTTTTTTTCTTTTTGAATTTTGCTTATAGGTATATATTGCTCCAAGCCAACAAGGAGCTCAGAAGCCCCAGAACTGGATACTCTGACTCTACTTTCCCCCAGTCTCTCATGACAAACTGCTCTGTTTTGACGAGTTATATCATTAGAAGCATATACCTTAAATGGGTCTTAGAGGTTCAAGAAAGATTCCTAAATTCCAAATCCTGAGTTCATGTCTATTTTACAAAAAAAAAAAAAAAGACTGAGAAGGATAGTTTATGAATCATTACATTTTTATTTAGAAATATATAAGGGAGAGGGAGCACCTACAAACTGATAAAGGGAAACTGGATGAGAGCCCACATGAGAAGTGACCATGGATTTGAAACATGGAAAGGGATTTAGAGAAGAAAGTGCATAGAACTCTTGCCATGGGGAGTGCAGGAGGGAGTAGAGAACCAATGTGGGGTTTAGGAGTCTTGGGTCTTCCTTAGTCTCAGCCCATGACAGGAACTTGGAAATTCAGGAGAGATAAATAGCCAATAAAGAGGCCTTGCTGACCTGGTTAGGATCTCCATGTAATCTTATTGCGCTGGGCTTTACCTCCAGTTGAGCCTCAAGCCCTGGCTCTCAAGAAAAGTCCAGCCATGTCAGCAAGTTTAGTGCATCATTTAACCAACCAGGATCAGATTTAAACCTTAATTTCTAGAAAAGGAACTCCTTCCCAGAGAAGGACTCAGGTTGTGTATACAAAACCCAGATTAGGCAAGAGATAAGGAAAAGACAGATTCTTTTCTGACACTGCAAGGGCAAACCTGAATATATCCTGGCCTTTTTACTTTTGGGACCCAGTCAAGCTAACTGCCTCACATCTAGATAATCCAAGTCAAGTTTCAAAATTAAGAGCTCAGATATTATCATGAAATGCACACACAGATAATTTCATAAGATAAAAGAAGTGACATCTTCGGGATTCATAATTTTGTTCACCACAATAATGTCTATATCTTTGTCATAAATATGAGGAATGTTAAAATCAGCATTTAAATGTATGAGTATATTAATTATATACATATAGAATGCCTGGTATTCCTCTGTCCTTATTTACTAACACAAAGCTTGTAAATTTTTAACTGGACACAGAAATATTCAATAACCTAATCAAGTAAGATTAGCAAATGATATTCTAAACTATATTTGAAATACATATGTAAACTCTACATATGTATGTACAGATATGTGTATAAATATAAACTAAGCATATATTGGAGACAGGACATGAAAAATTACATCAGTTAGTATGTATGTAATTGTATATTTTTAAATCAAGTTACATCTCTGGAATTCACTTAGGCTTGGAAAACTCAACCCAAGATAGAATCTATGAATAATAATAGGATAGAATTTGTCTAAAAAAAGGACTTAATCCTCTGTGAGTTCTGATTATGTTTCTGAAATATTTTGAGTTAAATAGTATCTCCTGCCACATTTTTTGTTCAGTTAGGTCACAAAGTGGCTGCATTAAATGTATATGAATCTGTCTTGTTACCATTAAGGGTATATATTAAGATGTTCCACTGTTGTGCATTTTCTGTGTGAAATCTTTGTGAGTTCGTGACAATGTGTCTTCCCTCATAGCAGATATGGATCAAAATTATCATTGTCATTTTGAAATGTATTTTGACCTTTGGGGAGAAATATAACATATTAAATATAGCAACACTACAAACATCAAATGCATTCACAAGTAAGACCCACTTGCCAGTGTGGGAAAGGATATTCCATTTTTGTTATATTTATGTTCTTTTAATGCTTTGATGGTGCAAGGCTTTTTTAAGAAAATAGCTTTTTATGTTTTTGCCTAGGTCCATGCACAGCTCTAACATAGGCACTTGGTATATTTATTCCCCCTTCCTCAGTTGGCAGACTCTCCCTCATTCCCCTGACTTCCCTGAGTAAATGGAATAGTTTATAAACTTTCCTTCTCAGTATGTTTATTCTAATTCTTTATTAAAAACAGATACAAGCTCAAGGTTTCAAGTTAAAGGATCTTTTTTATGAATCCCCAAAGCCCCATTTCATCCTCAAATAGATAATTCCTTGGCAAAGTTTGAAAACAAAGGCAAAAGGCATTGGCTTGGAAGATGAAGAAAGGCAGCCATATAAGCCAAAGTTGTGGGCAGCTTCTAGGTGTGTCAAAAAACAAGGGGGTGGAAGCTTTGATGCGTTTTCCAGAATGATCCTCCAATCCTCTATTTGAAGCTAAAGATTCATTTATAGACTTTTAACTTAAAGGACTGTAGAATAATAAATTTGAATTGCTGAAACCATTGAGATTTTGATAATGGGAAACTGAGAAGCCTCTGTGTCCTCAGTACTGGTTGTCTCCAGAACCAATTAAGAGATGGATACGTGCTGGTTATCACGTGGATGAAGATCTGGAGACGCTATATGTGGATGTGGAATTTTTTTATGCATCTCTATGTGGTTTCATGCTTCCATGTGTGCTGTACATTCTGTCTACAACAAAATTCATTTACCAAGAAAGTAGCATGTATTAAATATTCATTTTCCTGTGTGAATTCCATCCTTCTGTTATTCACTGCTGCCTTTGGAGAATTATCCAGATGAGTACACAAGAAAATTAAACTCTGAAACCTAAACCTTAAGTAAATGACAGTCTTCTCATTAGTATTTAAAAAAAAAAAAACTATTAAAACACCCACTCATGTATACCATATAAGATACATAAGAACATACCTAATTTATGCCAATAGTAAATGAGTTTTGGGTTTTTGTTTGTTTGTTTTTTTTTTTTTCAGTTTTTCGCTGTAGGGTCTCACTCTAGCTCAGGTTTTAAAAACTACATGCCTTTTACTGAATTAAAAAAAAAAACTAGTTCTAAATTGGTTTTAATTATACTATCCTGAAAAATGGTATCGCTAATCTGTAACTTGGGAATGATCAGAATGGATAACACTAAGTTTAAGTAAAATTATAATATAGTATAATGAGAAACTTGGTCAAACAATAGCATTATAACCATGTCATTTTTTATTAAATTAACTTTAGTAAAAAGCAAAATGTGAAAATCCTGTTATTGTGATGCATGCAAAAGTCTGGTAGGGTTAGAGAGTAAAGAATGTGAGTTCAAATCACTGAAGTCAGGGTGTTACATACACATAGGAGAAGAATTGTTTCTTATTGAAAAATCTGGATTTTTATGGCTAGTAACATTGGATACTTAGACACAACACTCTAGCATTAAAATATTCTGCTAAACAATATGTAAAGATACATAAATTTGTGAGTTTGAAATGTATATTGCCTCCTGATATAAAGAGAAAACATGAATCCTTCTAACTTTACTTTCTAATATATAGAAATATTTCACAATGGTATTTCCCTGACTCTATGTGTGAGAGCCTTAAATGTGCTTTTCAGTTCTTTGAAAAGTAGCTCCAAATATTGATTAGAGGCAGAAATTGTCTTGGCAACTTAAGAGTGACAGACCCCAAAATGAATAGCTTTCAGGTGGCTAAGTACAGATATCGCCCTTGGGTCTGTTAGGAGAAAATCTAGGCCAAACACTTTACTACAAGTCAGAAGGATAGGGCCTTTCCTTATCTCTGCATCCTTGGTGAGTCCTTCCAATCCCTTCCTAGAGCACTAACATTCTGAGAAGATTGTCCCTTTCCAGAATTCTTCACCACAGACTCCTAGCATCAGGAGTAAACTGGCTAAACCAGCCACCCATCCTTGGGGCTGATAAAAATCCTGTAATCTTGCTCTTCCTCATGTAGCCTCTCCCCATAAAATTCCAGACCTGAGCCTCTATGGGGGCTTCTCAAACTCCCTCTTGTCTCTCTGGGCAAGAGCTCTGACTTGTTCTCCTATGGGGCTTCTGAAACCCCCTCTTGCCTCCCTAGGTCAGAGCTCTACTTTCCTTCCCTCTCCTGTATTCTTGGTTTAAGTTCCCTTCCTAAAGCTTTAAACTATAATAAAATCTTGAAGAACCTTATCCTTTGGTCTCTAGTTTTCCTTTTCTAATTCATGAGACAGGGGTCTGGGAACACCCCAAATTATCAGTATATTGGTGTACAAGGAGCCCCCAAATTCTTGTACCTATATTATCATTAGTTGCAGTAGGAAATCCCACACATCACTGAAGGTCCCACTTCATATCCAAAATTACATTCCATGTCTCATCTGATAGTTGGTCAGGGGACACATATATATAGAGAGAAAAAATAGAACTGAACATCAGAAATACAAAATGACTCAGATCACAGATTTCAAACAAATTCATTAGGATTGGGTTGTGTGATTTCCAATTTCTTTCCAAATATGGCATTATTCTAAGAAAAGGTCAAGAAAAAAATAATTTGTCATAGATGATAATTTTAACATAATGACATCACAAAAAATTGTTAAATTAAAATGCACAAAACCATGTAATACCTAATTCTTAGACTCAAAATACAGGAATGAATAGGATATTAACAATAATAAGACAAAAACAACACCAGTCCCCTCTCCTTTATTTGAAGACTAAATAGTTTCCAAGGGTATTTTTACTTGGACATAATTATGTAGGCTTCAGCCTTTAAAAATCTTAAGGGGTTCTATATGCAGTTATTTGTTGATTCTTCCCACACTAAATGGTTGTTAAAATGGGCAAAACAATGGACTTCTCATATAGATGATTAGGGGTACCAGAAAATGCAAAGCACTAAAACTCCTTAAGGTAGTAGTTCTTGAGTTCATTTTCTCCCAGACTTACATATCAACAAATGAGTACAGAAGGATGGATTCTGTGAAGGATATGTGTTGTCACTACCTTCTTGTT
This sequence comes from Zapus hudsonius, assembly GCA_004024765.1. Taxonomy (NCBI): domain Eukaryota; kingdom Metazoa; phylum Chordata; class Mammalia; order Rodentia; family Dipodidae; genus Zapus; species Zapus hudsonius. The sequence goes on along the minus strand of PVHP010011460.1, from coordinate 20,312 downwards.
GCTTTCACAAAGTACCCAACCAAAAGCAGCTGACGAGAGGAAAGTTATTTATTTGGCTGATAGTGTCAAGGGGAAGCTTAATGAAGGCAGGGGAAGTGTGCCATGAGCAAAGGCGGACATTATTCCCTCTGCCTCAGCATCCAGAAAACATCAGCATGAGGATGAGCTGAACTACCAGTGGCTACCCTAGGGCTAATAAACCTCACAATCCAACCTCAGGAACACACCACCTCCAGCAAGGCTCCACCTTCCAAACTGCCACCAGCTAAGAGCAATGCTTTCAAAATACATGCGTTTATGGGGGACATCAAATTCAAACCACCACAGCATACAAGCAACCATTATTGAATTCTCAAATAGAGGTGAATACTTATTTTATCTTTCATTTTCTATTTCTTTTAGTTATGTGTTTATGATATATGTGTGACTGTGTGCATGCATGCTTGTACTATGGCATGCATACATGTGGTAGTCAGAAAAAGGTATCAATCCTTGCCTTCCAAATTGTTTGGGGCAGGATATCTTGTTCACCAGGATAACTGGCCAGCAAACTTCCAGGGATTCCTCTGTCTCAGCCTCTCTTGCTTAAGGGTTCTGAAGTTGGTGATGCTAATTACTCCATCCAGCCTCCGTGAATCAGGGGCTTCTGTGAATCCAAAATTCAGGCACTCACAATTGTGCACCATGCATTTTACCAAAGGGTCACTGTCTAAGCCCAAAACTGTTGAATATTTATAGGATCTTTGAAAAAATGGGTCTAGGTTGAACCTATAATGATATATCTTTTATGAAAAAAAACTGGTATGTTTTCACTTTAAAAAATCTTTTATGTAGGCACAAACTAAATAATAACATACACAGACAGAAAAAAAAATATAAGGAGGTCAGAAGATTTGGCTGAGTGTAGAGTTTGTGGTTTGCACAAAACCCTTAGATCAATGCCCCGTACCAAAAATCCAGAAATACTACTTCTGCATTGATGACAACTACAGATAATAATAATAATCAAAGAATCACAAATAAAGGAGATGGTAGAGATAATCATTCTTCATAGAATTAATTTTATTGAAATTAATATTGTATTGGGTTTGAAAATAAACATCAAGCTTGAATTATGATCTACAATGTCATATAAAAACCACACTACAAACCAGAAAACTTTAAATATGGTTGAAATACATTTATTAAAATAACTTTGTTCTTGTAATAATTAACCAGAAGGAAATTTAATAAAAAGAAAACAAGTAGTTTCACATAAACCATTGGCAAGGATTAATTAACAGTACTTGGGGTTTGTGACAGTTTATATAAATATTGCTGATGGGAGTGTGAATTGAAGTAACCTTTTGAGATATTACATTTGTTTAGTATTTACTAAAGCCTTAAAATATGTGTTCTTTGATTCTGAGAGTTTCTTTTTTGCAGTATATATATATATATATATACATATATATATCATGAAAGGCAAATGAGTAGTTATATGTATGAGATATTGTTAGTAATGCTTGACATATTATTGACAATGTGCCTGATGAAATACTTAAATGGGTTATAGAAAAATATGAACAGATGCTATTAATAATAAAAAGATGTAAACTTGTTTTGAAAGAATTTCTGCAACAAATTTTTAATCAAGTATATTATGGCATTTTCAAATTCACACAGGTTGTATTGGCTGCTGCTCTTATTGCTGTGTGGTTTTAGCCAAGATTACCTCCCGGGATAGAATTCCTTCTCTTGGAACCACTGTGCTAGTGCATCTACTTTTACTTGGAGAATGCTATTTCTTGTAGAGGTCCTTATTCCTTTATTTCTCTTTATCATGTGACATTTCAAGCTCAGAAGCATTTCTTTAGATTTTGAATAAGTTTGTAGATAAAATTGATTTTTTTCCTTAAATGTTTGGTAGCGTTTTTAATGAAATCATGCATTTAAGGGCTTTTTATTATTGTTTACACAACTTCATCTGCTCACATTTATTCACATTTTCTCTGAGGAGAAAGATAAATATAGATTTTAAAAAGTTATCCAAGATTCCTGGGTTATTCCTAATGTTATTCCATTTTTTTTTAAATTTAGTTATCTGCACTACCCTTCTTGTTAATTCTAGTTATGGTTTAACTATTTTTTAACTGAAAAAAAATTTTTCATTTCTTTTCTGTATTGATAAGGCATATGTTAGTTAGCTTCTCATACTGAAACAAAGTATCTGATAAAATCAATTTAAAATAGAAAGGGTTTATTTCAGCTTATGGTTCCAAGTTACTGTCCATCATGGTAGAAGGCATGGTGTTTTGCTGGTCTTATTCAGTCCACCAGTGAGGAAGCAGAAAGAGGTCAAGAATGCTGGTGCTCAGCTAGATTCACTTTTTATGCAGTCCAAGACCCCATTCACACTTAACATAGATCACCCCACCTCAATTATCCTAATCAAGTTAATATTTCACAGGTGATGATATAAATCATCACAAGTCCATCCCTTGTCATATTCAAAGGTAACATACAAAAACATATGATATTTAAATTTTCCACTCCTTGTCTATACTTTCCTGACCATTTCATAATGCAAAATGCATTGAATGAAAATGAACTCAGTCTTTAACAGTTAGTGTTTATTAAATGCCTACAGTCTCATCTGAGACTCAAGAGAGTGTCATAGCCTAGAACTCCGTAAAACCAAGCCACAAGTTATGTTCTTCCAACATATCATACCACAAAATAGGCATTCTCATTTTAAAAGTGAAGGATGGAGACCAAATAGCTCTAAGCAGCTCCTAGATTTCTGCTTTGGAACATTTTGAGTATCCTGGGTGTCTGTCTCCATCACCCTGGTAGGTGTTGTCTGCCTCTCTGTGGAAGCCCTACCTCATATGTTAAGGGTGGATCCTCTCCTATCAGTCAGTAGAATTAGGTTGTCCTTGATTCTCACTGCCTTCTGAAAAATAAAAAAAAAGGATCAAGGTTGCCACTTGTGTCTCCAGGAGGTGAACTCTGCTGGGGAAGAGGTATATCACTGGGGGCAGATCTTCAGTCCAGCCCTGCTAAGTTTGTAGAGAGCAAGTTTTCTGGCTGTTTGTGTTTGCTGACTGTTGGTGGTGTTTCTTAGCTATGGATCTATGGAAGTGAGGCAGCTACTTTTGCTATTATGGAACTTCCCATGGATTCTTGTAAACCAAAATTAAACTCTTCCCTTCCATAAACTGCTTCAGTCACAGCAACGAAACATAACTGCAACGATTCCCCAATTCTTTTTGTATACCCCATTCCTTTCTGTTTTCAGGCTGCATGTTCTTTCATCCTTCCCCACTCACTCATTCTTGTCATCTCCTATTACCATTTTTAAATAGATATTTTAAAAATATTATATTGGCATCCGTGATTCCCTCCTCCTTGTCCCCAATCCACTGGGTATCCTCCTCGGTGGGCATACTGGATGGTTCCATGGGGTAGGAGGTTATGGATACCACAAGAGGCTGGAAGGTCCCCCCACCCTGTGTTGTTGCTGAGGGGGGGTAATATCTCTGGATATTCTCCCCACCATGACTCTAACACTCTTTCTGCCCCCTCTTATGCTTAGTTCCCTGAGTCATTTTAAATCATCATTCTAGAGTTTTAAGTTTTCCCCATATTTTCCCCTTTATACATAATATGTACATGAACATATAAGTTGGGATGTTTACATGACAGAGATCATGAAATTTTGATCTTTTTTAATGTGTTACTTTGCTTAAAATAATTCTTTCAAGATACACATATAATCCTATAAATTTCCTAATTTCATTGTTTTTCCTTCTGTGTATTATCCATGAATCCGTTGATGGGCACATACTTGGTTCTGCTTTTTAGATATTGAGAATAAACAGAAATTAGCATAGATGTGCAAGTATTTCTGTGGTAGAATATGGAGTTGTATGGATTTATGTATATGAGTAGTATAGTTGTGTCATAAAAATTGTTAAAACTGGTACAGGAAAGCATAGGGAACATGCTTCAAGACATAGGTAAGGACTTTGCACAGGAAATATCCCTGAGGATTAACACATTGGGCAATATGAAAAAAATACATTCTTAGCAAAAAAAATCACCAGTAAATCAAGTAATTTATAATGTGTGAAAATCTTTGCCAGCTATAATTCAAATGGGGGAGTAATAATCAGACTTTATAAAGATCTACAAAACCACACACACACACACACACACACACAGACACACGGGCATAAACACACACACAGACACACACACACACAGACACAGACCTGCCAGTCACCAAGTAGACTAAAAAATGAATACAAATTAAAAAAGAAGAAATAGAAATTACTAATATGTATTTTAACAAGTGTTCATCATACCTAGTCATAAAGAAAATGCAAATTCAAACAACTTTGAGATATCACAACCTAGATATAATGGTTATTTTCAAGAAAACTGACAACAAATTTCATCAAAAATATGGGGGTGTGCTCTTATCCACTATTGACAATATGAAAATTAGTATGGAGATTTCTTAAAATACATTTTTACACCTCTCCCTCGAATGAGATCAATGCATATAAAAAGGAATAATATATCATTTTAATGCTATATAGATGAAAATAGGAATGTACTGTAGCAATACATAAAGAAACTTTGCTAGTACTAATTGGCAATCATCCTGTAAAGTGAGTGTTTATAACAAAGACTCAGAGTTTAGGTAGTAGAAGCACTGTGAAATTTTAGTCTACATCTATGTTTGAAGCTTTTTATTGAATTTCAATATTTAATGTAAAAATCTGCTTTTATGAGCTTGATGAGATGGTTCTATTGGTAGTGTTAGCCACACAATGTGAGGACCTGATTCAGATCAACACCTACATGAATACTAGGCATGGTGGCAGGTGCCTGTAGTCCCAGTGCTGAGGAGATTGAGGTGGGATCCACAAGGCTTGCCGGTGAGCTTGTCTAGGTGAGATCAGTATAAGTAAGAGTTCCTGTCTGAAAACATAAGGAGACTAATTAAAGAGACACCATGCATCATGCATTATTTCCAAAAGTGTGTGTCTACAAATATAAGAACACCGAAGCTTGCATAAACCTGTCATACAGATGAAAATAAAAGTGGGTTCTCAATTTCTTTGTATTCAGTGATACTATATGTATATGTGCTTAATTTTTTTCATTTTTTTTTGAGGTAGCATCTTGCTCTAGCTCAGGATGACCTAGAATTCACTAATTTCAGGCTGGCCTTGAACTCACAATGATCCTCTTACTCTTGCCTTCCGAATGCTGGGATTAAATGCATGCAACAACACAAAGAGCTTAATTTTTTAAATTCAGTATTTAAAAGGTCCCCTTGAATGATTCTAAATATGGGTTATCATAAAAACAACTTAGATTCATGAAAAATAATGAGAGGGAAGTTATGTTGAAAAACAAGACAAAGAAAAAAAAGAATCATCTACAAAAACATTCCACAGAAGATAATGAAATAACCATGAGAGCGGTAAATTAAAGTTATGGTTTAAGGATAAGTAACTAACACCTTATTTCATTTCTCCAGGGCCAGGAATAAAGAGGAAAGACTATTGGAAGAAAATAAAACTACCAGTGACAATGAGAACAAAGTGACTCGAGATAGAGGAAACATAAAAGCAATGGAATGATGATGGTGTAATTAAGCCTCCTAGCTAAAGCTTGATGAAACACGTATGACACGATTTGGGGCTAGCTGTGATAATTATCTTATATGTTCTTTAGAAGCATATGGCTCCCTGAAATGAGGTGTCCACATATGTTGTTGTGGAATGAGCTTTCTTACTGTGCTTATGTAGATTAGTTACTCAAGTGCAGCATGGAGTACAAGACCACCTGTCATGTTTCTCACAGTGACACAGACTGTAAAATGAGTGTACTGCACATTTACACAGAGAGGTGGTTATCATTAACACTGAGCATTTTACACGGATAATGGCAATCTATTAGCATATGCATAATCATATCTCAACTTTGGTAGTTCTGAAAATGTGCAAATCCAAAAATATAGAAGGAGAGAGAGAAAAAAACACTGCAAAAGGATTAGAGAAAATGGTGATATTTTCATCTTCATTTTCTAATGCCTTGCAGGAGTGACTTTTGTTCAAATGCAACATTGTTCTACTGACTATGACAAATTGTAGTTTTGGTATCACATTATTCTTAAGATTCATGAAAATCAAACCTTGTTTTAGCATATGTGGTTATTGCTGAAACCTAAAGGCAAGTATATAAAATAATTTATTATATTCTCAGAAGATCTCACATTGTACCTGCATTTTTTTTTAAATTTAATATTTATTGTCCATAATGAGTTACATTATTTAGTGGGCAAACCATGCGTTGTTATCCCGACTTCCCCAATTCCCCCCCTCCCCATCCCTGATCAGTTGTATATCCTCCTTCGTGGGCTGTCTGTATTAGTACCTGCATTTTAAAGCAGAATAAAATCATTTTTTGGCCAGGAATGCTGGTACATGTCTTTAATCTCAGCACTTGGGAGGCAGAGGTAGGAGGATCGCTGTGAGTTTGAGGCCACCCTGAAACTCCATAGTGAATTCCAAATCAGCCTGGGCTGCAGTGAGAACCTACCTTAAAAATATATATATATAGCATATCTTGGGTTGAGGACAGCTTTTTATCTTTAAGAAGCATAATCCTTAATCCTATAATCCTTGTATTTTTTCCTACATTTCTTCATCTTGAAAATTAAAGATATGTGGTCATATTTAAAGATGCAAAGAGACAATGAGGCCTGAATTCTTGTAAAGTATGGAAATCTTGAAACAATCACCTAGGCTCACTGATTTCTTTGATGATTGCTTTATCGTCTGTAAATAGGTTGCTATATATACTTGGGTATAATTTTCTATGTTTGTGGTACTTTGAATGTATGTCCACCATTGAATCAGGTGTTTATGAAAGCTTGTAAGTTGTATCATCAGTAGACTGACTGGAGAAAGTGTCACTGAGGGAGGATCCTAGGGTCCAGCCCAAAGATATGTTTGGGGGCAGATCTGAATTCCAGGCCATTGGTATGTAGAGAGGTCTGAATTCTGGGGTGGGGGTGTGTCCTGCTTGCTGCCAAAGCAGATTTGCTGTTTTTTGGTGTTTGCTGGCTGTTGGTGGTATCTCTTTCTCAGATTGGATTTATGAATGGGAACCAGCTTCTTCTATTGATGGATCTGTAAACTGAAATATATTTCTTCCTTCCTTAAAACTGTGTTTGGTTGAATGTTCTTCCTGCATTGTGAAGAAGACTATGACAGAGTTTATATCACACACATGCACACCACAATCCAGTCCACATTTAATATTCTTGGGATCACCGGGCTTATTTAATTTTAAGAAAGCTTTCTTTTCCAAATCATTTCTAAATAATATTATTCTGAATGAACTCTCCTATTTGATTTTACTAATTTTTTTTCCTTAATTTTGTGTCATGCATCAAAGTTGTTTCCATTTATTTGAGGTTTTCATGAATGGATTATGTTGCAGTGTGCTGAAAAATCCTGTCAATGCCAAGAAGCCAAAGCCAATGCAGTCAATAGGCTGATATTAGTCATATTCCCTTGAATGCATCTCAGTCTAATATTCCCAGGGATTCATGGGGAAAGGCAGAAAGCTTACTAACACAAATGTAACTCAGCTACTTCCTCTAGTCAGCCTTTGAGGGAGAGCTCTCCTCTTTTCCTAATGTTATTGATTGAATGCGTGTGTGTGTGTGTGTGTGTGTGTGTGTGTGTGTGTGTGTGTGCCAGTATGCAACTTCCACAGAATGTATACATGGAGGTCAGAAGACAACTTTCACTTTGGCACTTGCCTTTGACTTTGTCTTTGGAGGCAGAGGCAGGTGAACTATGGGATAGAGGACTGGCTGAGCCATAGAGTGAGATCCAGTCACCAACAGACAGACAAACAATATGAATAACTCTCTCAAGGCTACCCTGTATTGTGATCTTTTGAAGGTACACATTCTAAATTATGCATTCTGCAATAGGAAGGAAACAACAATGAAAGGAGATTATGTGAAATTAAATGCATGTTATGACTTCTAGTTATACACAGAAATCCCTTGTTGTTTCTCTCCTTGGATAGATAGAGAGCCAACATAATCTGTGTCAGATATTTTTATGATACTGCACTCTGCGTTAATGTGAGCACAGATTTACCGGCTTCATGGGTATCACCAATTTAATGGTTCTAATATTTGCCTTACAAATATTATAATGCTAAGTTCTCACTTAGTAGGGTGAAGAAGCATGTCAACATCATATTTTCTTACAAAATGCTTTGCTAGATACACTTTAGTTAGAAAAATTAAAGTCCAATTACTTGACGTGAGCAAGGGAAAGCTGGTGAAGAGTCATTCACTTGCCCTGTCCTTTGAGGTCCGTCATCGTGATGTGCAAGAGCAGAGCAGGGATTGCTGAGCATAAAATGCGGGAACAAGGGAACCATTATCAATTAAAAGAAGAGTTTCCAATTATTTTAAAACATTAATGAAATATTCCCAAAGAAATATGGCAATCAGAAAAATGCAAACTACTGATTACACTTCACTTAGCAGTGAATTTGCGACATATGGAGCAATTAAATCTTTATGGATCAATGAAAACTTAACGAAGTTGATTTCCAAAGTCACTGTTGAGATCACTCATGAAGTTAGGGAAAAGTGAAGGTCTTTTAAATTATACGAGCTTTATAAATCAATGAAAAAGTTATTCTGGATTGACTTAGAATTTGTTTTCCTTTCATTTTTCCTACAAATCATCTTTCTTTTATAAAATTTTGAAATAAAATAGAGGATAGTCATTATGTTCCTAAAAATTGTAACTTGAATACTCAAAATTTTAACTTATTTGAAAGTTTTCTAAATGACAATCACACACACACACACACACACACACACACACACACACGTGTGTGTGTGTGTGTGTGTGTGTGTGTGTGTGTTTGTGTGTATTTGTTGTTTTTTGCAATCTGCTCCTCCAATGGTATTTTGTGAAAATTCAAACAGAATGAGCCAGATGAAAGAAATATGAGCATCTTTAAATAACTAACGTTATTTATAACATAGTTGAAGTATTAATAAATCATTAAATATTTCCATCCCAGAAATTGTGTTTATTATAACATTTATTTTATTTTATAGGGCTTTTTAATATATGATTTTATATGAATATGACATAATTTGAAACTAAACAATGCAGCTGATATATATAACCAATTCTTTTAAATGAGTTCTTCAAATAAATGTTCCTAATAACTAGATTTTAGAAATCTAATAAATAGGAAATATTACATTGAATTTGTAATACTTGTGTTATATAGAAGAAAAAGGAAATTAATAGAATTTCCTGTGAGAGTTACTATTACTACAGTATAATGAAACTTGATCAATAATTTTAATTAAAACAAAAAATAACTAGTATCATTTTTATGACTATGTTGCAAAGAGAGATCTTTTAAAGAAAGAAATAACAATCTAGCCACACAAAAGTTCATTAAGTTCTTAGACAATTGGTTAAAATTTGATAATTTATTATAGCCCTTTACAGTTTCATATATAAAGTTTCAATTATGAATTCATTCATGAATTTAACATTTTCTAACATATTGGTCTACAAAGATTATCCGTATAAGTTGTCACACATCTTGTTAGTTTCAACCCTAATGTTTAAAAGACCTAAAAATTTCTGAATGAAACAAATCTATGTAACAATGTTAAGGCACCATTTTAGGGTGGGATATAATTAAAATATTTCTTATTAATTTTACATATGGCTTATTTTTGCAACAACTATATGACATATTGTTTCATACCTTCCACATATTGTATTTGAGCATTTAGGAAAATGTTATAAAATGAATTAAACATGACACACCATGTAAATTTTGAAAAATAACATATTTGTGTTAAATTAGACAAAACTAATATGCAACTGCAAGTGTGTTTTCAACTTTTTTTTACTGAAGGTGTTCTATTTTATATCCACTTTATGCTTTGAAAATGGCTTAGAGATTTTATTATTTTAATAAAAAATATGATCTAATTAACCCCAAAGTTCATGAAAATTAATGGAGTAGGTCACATAGTAATACTATATGATATGTATGAATTTATCAATAAGAAAAACACATTTTTTTTTGAGACTAAACTCTCAGATGTAAATAAAAGGGCTACAGAAGGTTATGATTTTGAATTATTGTTAACCAGAAAACACATCATGATCGCTGACATTGTTTCAGGAAAACATTTACTTAATTCTTGGTCATTCATGGATTTTTGCTAGAAATGGATCAAACCTAGACATTTTCTTCGCTGTCCTCATGCATTTTTAAAACAGGATAATTGCTCAGTCAATTCCACATTCTTAAAAAAAAACTGTTTTATCTTAATCTGTTTTCAATTTGGTGTATTTGCTCAGTAGTGAATATCCCTATATTTAAGTATAACTTGTATGTTTTCCTGAAATTTTGTAGGTTGGTAGGTGTGATGGTTAAATTTTGTTGTCAACTTGACCTGCTTAGTAATCTTGGGTGTGTCTCTGATGTTATTTACAGGAAAGCACTCCTCTCAGTAGGGGGAAGGATAAAAGGAAGCTCAGGAGAGTTTGAAGAGGACATCCCTTCCTGGGACATCAGAGAAAAGAAAGGAAATTTCAGAGATTTAGGGAATCAACAAACCAGGGAAAGGGTTGTAGGACCCTGCCCTAAGGATATAAAAATGGGAAAGAAATCTATCTCTGCCCCTGTCTGTTTTGCTGTGTGTAGTGCTGGTGATGTGTTTTTTTTTTCTTCTTCTATATTGTTTTACCTGTGAAGGGGTCAGCCTCTTTTGCCATTTTGGAACTTCTCCTGGATCTGTAGCTTCAACAAATCCCTTCTTCCTCTAACTGTGCCTGGTTTGGAGATTCATCCCAGTGGTGTATAGTTATGACAGTAGGCTGTCCTAAATGATTTTAAATATATATAAAATATTGAATATTTATTTATATGTGCATATGACAGATATATATATATATATATATATATATATATATATATATATATATATATATATATATATATATATATATATATATATATATATATATATATACATATATATCAAATTGATATAACTAAAGAGACTGAGACAAGTACATTTTTAAAAATAGGTAATGACATATGATGTTATCCATACCTCAAACATAACATTGAATGCGACAGAATCCATCACAATAGTGCACACCTTCCTGCTATCAATGTGACAGTACTTTTTACATATCTATGCTGTCATTTCTGGTTATTATAATAAATACACATCCGTATTCTTAGACAGCTTGTTGCTCAAAGTACTATTTGCACTAGGAACCTGTTAAAGTTTGTATTATTATCTAGCAAGCTTTAATTATTTATCCATGGTTATCTTTCTAAGACAAATCCCAAAAGTCATTGTTACAGTCTTGTATTCCGTTTCCTATCTGCATGACACACACACACACACACACACACACACACACACACACACACACACACACACACACATTTAATTTGAAAGGTAAGAAGATGATAAAGCTCAATTAGATTTCTCTTCTTAATCATTTTGTTTCTCAGTTACTGTGATTCCCACAAAATAAAATCTCTCAGTTTCGTGAGAATTTCTAAAGCACAATATGTCTGCCTGTGGTAAGGTGGGGTAAATACTGAAATCAGCCTCTGGAGGAATTTTTCAGTCCTTTCTAATCCGGCTCATTCTTCACCACCCTGCTGGAAGGAGGGAACAGATGGGATTTCACACTGCACCTGCACTCACAGCCTTGTGATGACCTCAGAGTACATTTAATAAGCCACAAAGTTCAATTTGTCCACCAAACACAACTGTAAGTTTTTTACAGCCCAGTGGCAGAATTGTTATCATTAGGTTATTGTAATCAGAGATTATTATAATCAGCAATCTTATGTATACTGATTTAAAAATTGGGCACTAAATCTGCAGGGATTCATGTTTATTTATGAGATCTTTTGTTTAAAAATATTTAGTTTTATTTACATTTTTAGAGAGGAAGGGGAAGCTAATTGGTTGCAAATGAATTACAAACATGTGTCACTTTGTGTTTCTGGCTTTATGTAGGTACTGATGCTGACAAGACTTTGCAAACAAGTACCTTTCGCCACTGAGCCATCTCCCCAGCCCAAACCATGAGATCCTAATAGATTTGTATAGAAAATTTAATTTAAATAGAACAGATCAGATATTTTAAACACTATTGACTTAAATACATATACATTTGAATACATATACAGTTTGTTATAAATTATATTATGTGCGTATATGAAAAATATTGATCATAAGGAGCTGACTGGCTCATGTATCTATGAGGGCAGTGAAATCTCAACTCGTAGCTGTTGACAAATTGAAGGGCCAGAGAAGCTCATGGCACATTATGAACTTGATTTTGAAGGATTCAGAATTTGAAGACTTAATGACATGGCTCCAGAATAAATTTGCTTATGAAGGCAAGAGAGCACCAATATTTTATTGAAGATAGTCCCAGGAAATCAACTTTTCTTTACTCAGTGTTGAGTTTTAGTCAGGATTCAAGATTTCAATGTACAAATGAGGCACACTGAATATGTAAGATCTAAAAAAATGATAAATATGTAAGGGAGAGAAATGTTAATTACTTTCTACATATAAGCCTGTTTATTTAAAAATTGGGGCTAATTTTCCTGATTAGTATTCAGGAAAAATAAATTACTATTGCTGTAAAAATAGAATGAGAGTCTTTTGAGTTAATGAAGAATACAACATAAAGCGATGCTAGTCATTCCTATTTGATAACTACATTTTACATATGTCTTGAATTGTCATTTATAAATGTGTAGAATTAGGTGCCAATTATAATAATAAAAACACAAAGTAGGCTCATCTATATTGGAGAAAGGGATCTACTTTATATTGTCTACCAGAACAAATGTAAAATCATCCGCATCCACAGATCCACCTTTACCTGGCCTTGAACACATATGCTGGAACACTTCATGCTGATCAAATTGGAACTTGCACTCACTCATAATTATGCATTGTGTAATGTGTTTAGGGACTTATTTATTTAAGAGAGAGAATATATAGTGTGCATATATATGGGTGTGTCCTGTATACATACATACATATAAACACCTCACACATGGAAAAATGTGATACTGGTGCTATTTTATTTTTTTAATTAAGTAAAAACTATACATGGGTACACCATGTGTTGGTACCATCATTTCCTTCCTTTCTACCCCACTCCACATGAGGCCCTTCCCAAGTGCTGTGTTCACCTTGGAGTTGTGGGTTGTGAGTTGTGAGAGCAGCAGCTTGTGTTATTGTGTCAGGCTCATTCATTTTTTTTTCAAACAGAATGATGTAATTTTTCTGTATGCCTCAAAAATATGTGGCTCTATGTATATATCACATTTTAATGCATTTGTCTTTTGATAAGAATTTTGGCTGATTTGATAATTTGGTGATTGTGTCAAAAGAGTGAAAATATCTTTTAGGTATATGATAGTTTTCCTCGGGTTTATGACCCAGATGGGATATAGTTGATCACAGGTGAGTTCTGTGTTTTATTTCCAAGGATAGTACCTCAATAGATTTCCATTACCTGGATTGCTAAATTTTTTAAGAGTTTTTTTTTCCATATACTTGTTGCCAAATTATGTATCGATTGGAGAAGTAGTTTTGAAAACCATTTGACCATTTGTTGAATGGATTCCTTATTCTTTTTGTGAAGTCTTAAGTTCTAGGTAGATGCTGGTAACTAGCCTGCTGTCACACAAAGGGAAGAAATTTTCTCCCACTAAATAGGCTATCTCTGCATTTTGTAGTACCATTTGGCCTTTTTAATTTCATTCACTAAGGCTTTTGAATTCTTGCTATTATTTCCTTAGCTATTATGTCTGGATCTTGATGTGATTCTCTGATGCTTCCCTCCAAGATATCATTTCTACATTAAGGTCGTTCATGTGATTTGACACACTTTTTTACCAGGTGAGCAATGAGCTTTTTATTTTAAATTTCCATATAGGGATATGTACTTTTCTCAGCCAGGTTCATTGAGAATCCTACCTTTTTGCCAATGTAATAGTTTTGCTGACTATCAAAAATTAGGTGGCTATTGTTACATGGGTTAATGTCTGGGACTTTCAAATATTCTATTGGCTTATGAGGCTGTTTTTTTTTTCTAGCACCATTTTGTGTTTTCTATGGCTACTTAAGTATATTTTGTAATCTAGTACCAGAATGCCTCCATAATTATATTTTTATTATGAATTTTTAAGTGATTCTGGGTTTTTATTTTTTTTCTCTGTGGATTTTAGAAGTGATATTTGTTTTTATTGTTATTTCTTTTTTTGTTATTTTCTGCATAAGTGAAAAAAGTCATTGGTATTATGGATCAGATTGTGTTGAATGTATAAATTTTGGAATTGTAGCTATTTTTACCATATTAATTCTCTCTATTCATGAACATAATGAGATTTTTTTATGTGAGTACCTTCCTCACTTCTTCCTTATTTCATAACTTTCATTATAGAGGTACTTTATTTCAAATATAATCTTTATTTCTAGTGTATTGTTTCCTGCCCTTATTGATTTTAATTTGAATGTGTTTGTTTTCCCATTTTTTATATCAATTTTTTAAAATTTAAGTATAGAATATCACTTATTTTCCAACCTTACACTGCTCAGATTACATATACTTACTACCACACCCAGTTGTTATAAAATGATGGAATCAAATGTAGCTTTATTCTTGCTTTTGAAGGAATATATCAACTAATCTGTTTTTTCAAACTAGCATGTTTTTCTTATACCTTTCAACATTCTTTCCTTCTTTTGCAATTTATCAAGTCAAACTGTAATATAAAATGGATTCTATCATTGGTACTCTAAATAATTATTATACCTGTTTATCCATGTATTTCCAACCATTTGAGAATTTTTCTGTTATATTTCAATGAATAGTTTATTGCCATTAGCCTCTATCACTTGTATGTATGCCAATAATCAGTGAAGCATAAAATACGGCCTGGACCTTATCTTATTAAAAACTTCCCAGTGGTTTTCTTTCTAAGTGCTTCATATTATGAGAGATGAGATTACAAAAAGTAATTTTGCTTCATTGATAATGTGCCAGCAGCGTTTGCCAGGATACAAAGTATACAACTCATGATGATGGTGCCATAAACATTGAAAGCAATCCTGTTGCCTTCAGAAAGTTCATAAAGTTGATGACAACAACCATTCAAGTGATCTGTGTTATGTCATATAAGGTGATTTAACACAATCTCCACCTTTCTTTCTAGTTTTGAGGCATTCTTAATAGGCTAGTAGAGTTTAGGATATATCAAATGTTTCTTGTTTTATTATTATTTTTACTGCTATATTTTAGAAATATTTCTTTAAGTTTTCTAATTTTAGCTGATAAAAGAGTAACTGAATCATTTGAATAATATTCCTATATATAAATGTATTTTAATATACTCAAAAAGGTTAATGCCAGACAATAACTTATATTTACTTGCCTTTTTTCAGAGAAAAAAATGTTATCACAGTTTACTAATAAATTCAAACATTAAGCACATTTAAATTACTGAAGACATGTAAGAAAAAAATATTTTGGAATATATCTTTTCATGAAGTGAAACCTTCATTGATTTAAACCATCATCTTTGAGCTTGTCTTATGATGCAAGATAAGGGCGATCATACAAAGTCAAGTCCAAAAGTGTCAAAAACTGGGAAGTCTCTGAACACTGTACAAGAAAGAGAACGTTAAAGTCTTGGCACTATCCCAACACTGTTGGACCTATTTAGTGAATAATAACATTTCAAAAAATGAAATTTTATATCAGAAACCCTTAAAAACCTGGAAGAAAAAAATAGGTGGAAACCTTCATGATATAGGAGTGGGGAAAAACTTCCTAATAATACCCCAATAGCCCAGAAAATTCAACAATCACTCCATCAGTGGGATCTCATCAAGATAAAGAGCTGCTATACAGAACAAGCATACCATACACAAAGCCAAGAGACCACCAACAGATTAGAAGAAAATCTTTACCAGCTTCACCATGGACTAAGGACTAATATCAAGAACTACAAAGAAGTCAAAAAATGTAGTAATAAAAAATCAACCCCCCTCACAGAAAAAATTGGGACAGTGAATTCAACAGGGAATTCTCAGCGGAGGAAATACAAATGGCCAATTCTCATTTTAAAAATGTGCAATGTTCTTAATCATCAGGGAAATGCAAATTAAATCAACAATGAGATTTCATCTTAGTCCAGTCAGAATGGCATTCATTTAAAAATCTACCAAGAATAGATATTGGCAAGGATGCAGGGAAAAAGGAAGCCTTGGTTACTGCTTGTAGGAATGCACACTTGTACAACCACTGTGGAAACCCTGATACCTCCTGAAAGAGATACATATAGAGCTATCCTACTGGGCATCTACCCTCAAGATTCATTGCTTCAACCCAGAGACATCTGCTCAACTATGTTTATAGCTGCTCAATTCACAATAGCTAAGAATTGGTATCAACCCAAATGCCCATCACAGTACAAATAGATATCAAAGTTGTGGTATATATACACCATGAAATTCTACTCAATAGTAAGGAAAAATTACATAATAAAATTTGAAGGAAAGTGAATGGACTTGGAATAGATTATAGTGAACTCATCCAAGAACAGAGACAAATGCTGCATATTCTCCCTCATCTGTGGTTCCTAACCAGGTTAAGCTTGAATAGTAAGCAAACCTGACATGTGAATCATGAGACTGACAAAGGGGATGGAAGGGATTGGTGGTGGGAGGGAAGGGGAATGTATACATGAAAGTAAATTCATAATGCATTGATACCAAAGAATACTTACTTTTGGAGAGTAAACTCTTGAGGAAGATGATGGCATTGTCTGGTATGAAGTTCCCTGAAGATGGTGGAAGAAAGTCTAAACCTAATACAAGTGGTTCTGGCCTATAACTCCCTGTCTGAGAAATTGATTATTTTCCACACTGAGCTGTTTATTGGAGAGACCAAACAGGTCCCTAAGCAAAGCAGGCTTATGTCAAAGCTCTCGATTAGCTTCCCCCCAGGGAAAAGACAAGACCCTATTGTTGAAGATGCCAGGAGCTGCTGTCACACAAGAGCAAGAGATTAAGCTGGATCAGGAAGGGAAGCCAGCTCCCAGATATTTAGCATGGATAGTGCTGGAAGGTGCTACATAACCTGTCAGGAGAAATTGGCCATCAATACTCAGAAAAAAAATAGGGGACACTGCTATACAAGAATGACCAATGATCTGAGAATGCAGAGGACACTGCAGTATGGCAGATACCAGCAAGGTGAGTAGTACACCCCTGGGCAATAGTGGTGATTAACCTAGGCAGGTAATCCACATCTGTCTGTCTAAGAGGTCCACTCAATGGCAAGGAACCTGGAACTGACATCCAAGGCAAATTCTCTTTGAGATCAAAAACCCAGATTCCAACGGGAAGCCCCCACTAATCATGGGCCTACAAAAATCTTGCCAAATTAACAATGTTTGTCCCATTTATTCATTACTGACCTCATTTTCCATTAGACATTCTGTTTGTAGTTTTCAGAAGCCAGTGAGAACCATAGACAACCCAATTCCACCAATGAGACCTGAGATGATGGTTGACTCCCAGGCAGTAGATGAAAATGAAAACATGGAGGAAGTGGCAAGAGGATACTCAAAACATTCCAAAGCAGAAATCCAGCAGCTGCTAAGAGCTCAACACTAAAGCAGACTTAAAATTCACCCACCAAGTTTCAGAGAACTTTGCAGAAGACAGGTTAGAAAGATCATAAGGGCCATGATGGGGAGAATATCCAGAGACATTGCCTCCCTAAAAACAAACAAATAAAACAATAACAACACAACAACAGCAACAACAAACCTAAAACAACTGGCTCCTGCTTGCACAATGTCTACCCTTCCATCTTGAGGAGTGTTTCAGGAGTCCCAATGAGAATGGCCCTCAGTGGATATGTTAGCAGGGAACAGGGAAATGGGGTATCAACAGAAGACTTGTCAATGCAGTGTTTTTACTTATTGACAATAAATAAATGAATTTTTAAAATAGAAATTTTAGTCATTTGAGTAAAATCAATTAATGAGTCTATAATAAAAGTTAAGATTTTGGAATCTGACCTGTTGATATTTCAAATCTATACATATAGTATGTATGCATCTATTATGTCTTATATAAAATGTATAAAATATTCCATATATGTAATAATGGGATAATATTCATTCTCAACAAAGAATAGGCAATACTTGGATATTATCCAGTCTCTGACAAGAAGATCATGATATTTACTGATTTTCTACTGGACTGTACTTAGAATCACTGTGAAAAAAAATTTACTTGTCTGTGAGCGGTTTTCTAGATTAGTTTAGTTGAGCTGGAGGGATCTTCCCTAATTTTGGGTGTTACCATTCCATGGGTTGGTTCGTGGGTAGTTTAAAAAGGGAAAAAGCTCAATGAGAATTTGATACAGAATTCTCACTACTTCCTCCTTACTGATGTGTAGATGTGATGCCTGTTTCCTACCCTGCCACTCTGTTCACAGTGATCCACTTCTTGAAAGTATAAGATGAAAACCTTTGCTTCCGTAAACTGTATGTGATCAGATATATTTTCCTAGCAATAAGAAAGTAACTGATCCAGAGATCATGCCCTATGTGATAACTCAAAACATCGTGTTCTCAAGACGTTGGCAGGTTCAGAAAGATTAAAGAAAATGCTACATGTTCTCAGTAAAATTTGCAAACTGAAAGATCAGTTAAATACAAGAGCAGAGAGAAGAGCATGAGCATATTTTAATGGTGCAATTTTATTAATATAAGATGAATATATGCAGTTAATTATCTCCAAACATGAGAATATCAGCTAATATTATTATCCTATGCTCTGAAAATATTCTCAACTAGTGCATGTATGTTTTTTTTGTTCTTACCATAACACACTCTTTATGGAAGATGAGGGATAGATAAATTTGCTTATCTATAGTAATCAATTCACTATGACTACATGCATCAAGACAAATCATTAAACATTTTAAATACTAAATTTGACAAAATTTCATAAATTTTAAAGGAAAAATGCATCAGTTCAAAGAAATGTGAATGCTGAAGGCCAGCAAGTCATTTTCTACCCTGTCTTCATATAGATGCAGTATCACTCCAACAATAGAGTTTCTACAGAAATGTATCTCCCTTGTGAATTATTGTATTACAAAGGAATTTACATCAGAAAGGGGTCATTTATATACTTATCCTCTATCATCTATCTATATCATGAAATATGATAAATTATAATATATATATATATATATATATATATATATATATATATATATATATCGTACTAATTTCCCCTTCCTTTTATATTTTTATTAAATTACACTAATTGATTTCCGTTTTTTGGTTCCACATTTAAAGCTAGTTATTTTGATGTTTTTATATTCTTAGGGGTCTCTGTACTTCTGTTTTAGGTGGTGTTGAAGATCGTTGGTGTCTGTCTAGCTGACTTATCCTGGGTTGACTGGCTGTGGTTATAGGTCTCTTGCTTATCCCACCACTCTCTGCAGGGTTCCATGTGGATCTTCCATGGTAGGTCTGGTGTGGCTCATCTCTTGCCAGGATGTCAACTGTCAGTCTGTGGCTCATTGGTAGGGTTGGAAGAGCCACAGCTCTCTCAATGCCTTCAGAAAAATACAAACAGAATATCCATTGGAGAGTGAGAACAGTATACCTTAACTGAGATACACATTTCTGAATTGGCTAGATTCCATTAATATTAGCCCCTTTGTAAATCACTCTTGTAGTACATTTCTCTATGGAGTCCCAAGATTTTGGTTCCCAGTGCATTTCACCCTGAGTTTCCGTTTCCAGTAAAGGACTCCCCGTCACTGAATGGATTACTTTGCCAAATTAAAAGCTGTTGACTGCCTCCCCCAGGTTTTGGCTACGCCATTGCACAAGTGTTCATATTTTGGTTCGCTGTTCTCTCTCGGAAGGACATATGTTCAGCCTACACCTGGTGGCAGACTGTGTATTATTTCAGAGGTCTCTGTTTACTACAGCTGTTCTTGACCAGCTTCCCCTGGCAGTTTATGCAGTGCCTTGAGCTCTGCACTAACTACCATCTGGTGGCTGGTTACCATTCTGGACCTCAAAGCGTCTATCAGTGCTGATAAATGGCTTTCTGTTTTTTAGAAACAGGATCTTAC
>PVHP010011459.1:0-45064 GCA_004024765.1 Zapus hudsonius | reverse complement strand
GAAGAAATGAATTAACTCTTGACGCTGCACTTGGAAGTTAAATTGATTGGTCAGCGGGGAGGCTGAGATGGCGATTGATCGCCAAGGCTCAGGTCGCCCAGCCTGGATCATCCGCAAGGAAATCCCGGCCAAGATCATCTTCCAGAACAATGGATAGATTGGTGTCTTGCCTTCCACGACATTTCCCCTCAAGCACCAACACATTTTCTGGTGGTACCCAAGAAACCAATAGCCCAGACTTCTGTAGCAGAAGACGATGATGAACGTCTTCTTGGCCATTTAATGATTGCTGGCAAGAAATGTGCGGCTGATCTCTGCCTGAAAAGGGGTTATCAAATGGTGGTGAATGAAGGTGCTGATGGGGCCAGTCCGTCTACCATATTCATCCTCATGTTCTTGGAGGTCAGCAGATGAATTGGCCTCCTTGTTAAGATGGTGGTTAAGATTGTGTGTGATAGGCCAGGAGTGGTGGTGCACGCCTTTAATCCCAGCACTCTGGAGGCAGAGGTAGGAGGATCGCTGTGAGTTAGAGGCCAGCCTGAGACTACATAGTGAATTCCAGGTCAGCCTAGGCTAGAGCGAGACCCTACCTCAAAAAAAAAAAAAAGATTGTGTGGGATAATTTCCCTTGCTCTAGGTAATGAATAAGTTTGCAGGTTTCAGTATGTTAAATGACACAACTTATTTTTTGCTTGTATTTGGAGCGGTAGAAGAATTAAAAAAACCCTAGGGTCAGCCTGGAATTCACTGTGTAGTAGGGTAGTGAGACCCTACCTCGAAAAACCAAAAAAAAAAAGTCAAGAAACTAAAAAAATCAAACAGCCTGGGTTTGGGAGATAGCTCTGTGTGTAAAGTGCTTGTCTTGTACGCATGAGGACATTAGTGTGATTCCCAGAACCCATACACAATGCAGGGTGTGCTGTGCATGCCTGTAATCCCAGGGCCCAGAGGCAGAGGATCCCTGGAGCAGCAGACTAGCCAGTCTAACCTAACCATGAGAGACCCTGTCCACATGTGTACACCCCCCTCCATACATGCAAATATGCATACACGCATGCACGCCACATGCCACAAGAAAAACAAATCGGCAATCTTTTGTTTGTTTGAAACATGTGGTCCAGGCTGGCTTTGACATAGCTGAAAAGACTTGGGGTTCACCTGCTTCCACTTGGGAATGCTGGGACTCCAGGCTTGTGCTCCCAGGCCTGCCTTCAAGATTATATGTTACCATCGAATCACACTAGATTATATGGATTCAGCACAACCAGTTCTCATTCTAACATACTGCGATTGGAAGCAGGGAATACGTTGGAGAAAGTTTTTCTTTCAGAATATGCCTTTTGAATGTGTTTACAGAACTGAAATTTCAGGCTTGAAAGAGAAAAGGGAAAAAAAAAACAGTTTTACTTTATTTTTTCCCAAGGCAGGGTCCCCCGCTAGCTCAGGCCGACCTAGAACTCACTATGTAGTCTCAGGATGGCTCCCAAATGCTGCGAGTTGGAGGCCAGCCTGGGCTAGAGTGAGCCCTTACCTGGAAAACACCACCACACCACACCACACCAAACCAGTCAGCATCTCAGGATGTTGCCCAGGCTGACCTTGAACACCTGAGCACCAGCCATCTTCCTTTGTCACTTTCCCAAGCTTTTGGGACTGCTCAGGAGGTGGACACAGGAAGTCCCTGGGGCCCATAGGTGAGCTCTAAGTTCACTGCCTAAGTAAGTGCCTCACCCTACTTCAAATTTAAAAGATACAAAAAAAATGGAGCCAGGTATGGTGGCACACACCTTTAATCCCAGCTTGCTCTGAGACTACATAGTGAATTCCAGGTCAGCCTGGGCTAGAGTGAGACCCTACTTCCAACCCCCCCCCAAATTGCAAATTTATTAATTTTTTACAGACAGCACTGGGAAAATAATCTACCATTGAGTAACACACACCTTCCAATTTGCAAACTCAATTTAGATTCTGATTTTAGATCATCAGAACAGAAATTCTTTCTTTTGCACACATAGTGGGATGCATGTAGGTGCATCTGGCTTTATGTGAGCACTGGGGAATTGAACCTAGGCCATCAGGCTCTGCAAGCAAGTGCCTTGAACCTCTGAGCCATCTCTCCTGTCTTTCTTTCTTCGCTTCTCTCTTTCTTTTTACTGAGTCATGGCCTCATTCTGTAGCCCAGGCTGGCCTTGAACTTACAGAAATCCCCTTCTAAGTGCTGGGATTTCAGGCATGAGACACCACTCCTGGCGTTGGACATCTTTACAAATACTTATCACTCACCTATAGGTTCTCTTTGTGAAATACTAGGTCTTTTGCTTATCTTTGGGACCTTAAATAATTTCTCTTTCTATATGAGTTTTATTATATTTGGGAATCCTTGTCCTTTTTCACACTTGTTGGAAATATTTTTCTTTGGGAGGCAGGATGAAGTCAGACTCTGGAGTTAGACAAACTTGCTTATGAATTTTGACTGTACTACTTCCCAGATGTGTGATCCTGGGCAAAGCACACACATGGAAATTAAAAACAGTGGCTAGAAATGGAGAGGAAAGCCAGGTGGCAGCTAAAAGCAGCACATGCCTTTAACCCCAGGACTTGGGAGGGAGAGGGTGGAAGACTGTTCCAAATTCAAGGCCAACCTACTGCAACCAGGCCAGCTACACCTACTTAGTAAGACTCTACCTCAAAAAAGGTGATAGTGGGGGGCGGGGGAGAAGCTGGAGAGATGGCTCAGTGGTTAAGGTGCTTACCTACAAAGCCTGACGACATGGGTTCCATTCCCCAGTACTCACATAAATGAGTAGATGCACAAAGATGCCCAGTGACACATGCCTTTGGAGTTGGTCTGCAGTGGCTGGAGGCCCTGGGGTGTCTTCTCTCTCTCTCTTTCTTCTTGCCTCATTTTTTTTCTCTTTGCAAAGAAATAAAGTACTTTTTTTGGTTTTTCAAGGTAGGGTCTCACTCTAGCCCAGGCTGACCTGGAATTCACTATGTAGTCTCAGGCTGGCCTTGAACTCACGGTGATCCTCCTACCTCTGCCTCCCGAGTGAAGGCGTGCGCCATCACGCCCGGCTATAAAGTACATCTTTTTAAAAAATTAAAGAAAAAACAGCAGAGCATCAGTAATTCCAGTGGGTTTATTAACTCATATTCACAAATTCTTTGACAGCCTGAGTTAGATCAAGATGTCACCTAGGCTCACAAACTGGGGGTGCTCCCAAGCAGGGCTAACTTCTATCCAGCTTCAGTTTCTTTGTTAGTCAAGTGGATGTGGTGGGTGAGTTCTTATGCATATTAAATCCCTGTTTGTTTGTCTGCTTATTTGAGAGAGCGTCCTTCTAGCCCTTAGTTGGTTCCCTGTCGTGAGTGCCCTATTTCGTTCCCTCAGAGACAGGCCCGAGACCGCGGGGTGACCCGATCCAAGGCAGAAAAGACACGGCCGCCCACCCAGCCGGTGCCACAGGTGGACATCGTGCCTGGGCGGCTCAATGAGGCCGAGTGGATGGCACTCACGGCGCTTGAGGAGGGCGAGGACGTGGTGGGGGACATCTTGGCCGATCTTCTGGCTCGAGTCATGGACAACACCTTCCAAGTCTACCTGACCAAGCAGGTGGGCCTAGATCCGGGTCTTCAGACCCTCTCCCCTCCCCCACCTCTGGGGTCAAGCTGAGTCACCCTCGCTTCCGCAGTGCGTCCCGTTCACCGTCAACCTGGCCCAGGAGGCTATACTGCAGGTTACCCAGTTGTGCTTCCTGGCCCGGGACGAGGGGGAAGCTGCGGTGGCCGAGGACCCCACGTGGGGCGAAGACGAGGAGCCGGTGGCGTGCCCCACGGACGCCTGGGCGCAGGGCTCGGTGTCCATGCTGTACACGCCCCCCGCGCCCATCCTGGAGGAACCCTTAGGCGAAGTAAGCCTCCCCGGAGCCTCGGCACCCGGCCCGGCGTCCGTGCCCTCCTCGCGACTCTCACCACCCCATGCTCCCCTTAGGACCGTGGAAACGAGGACCAGCCCCGCTTAGGGACGTCGTGGTTGACGAGAGGCTCCCTGGAGCCGGGAGCCAGCCCGGGGGTCCCGCCCGCCGCGGGGACGTCTGGGGAGTCGGTGCCCCAGGACGCTCCGGGCGGGCCGGAGAGCCACGACCTGGCTGCGTTCTTGGAGGAGACTTTACAGCTCGGGGTGGAAGTGGCGCCGGCCGACAGTCCCGAGGTGGCCAGCCCCCAGGCTTCTGCCAAGGACGCGCCGGTCAGCAAGGACTTGTCCCTGGAGGACCTGTACTATGCTGCCGGGGACCTGCCCCAGCGCAAGCCCCGGGGGCTGCCGCGCGCCGCCGCCCCCTCGGTGCGCTCCGCGGCCCTCCGCAGCCGCGGCTCCGCGCTCGGCTCCAACGCGGCCTTCCGGGGGCAGCAGCCCGCAAGCAGGGACGCCCCGCAGAGCCGCAGCATCGCGATTGCGCGTTTGGACCCCAAGCGGCTGCCCCGCCCCTGGGTGCGTCCGCTGGTGGAGGTCCTGGCCGGAGACCCCGCGGCTGGGCCCTTGGAAACCTACCGGCGGGTTGAGGCCCCCCTGGTGGAGGAGAAAATCCAAGCTATGGAGCTCCGAGCCCTGGCCGGGGCCGAAAAACAAGTCCGGGCCGTGGGCGAAATCCAAGCTCTGGATCTCCTAGCCCTTCACTCTCACGCGCACCCCAAACTCCGTGCATCCACCGCAGGGTTCCACCCACCCGAGACTTGCGTTCCTTTTCCTGCTTTCACCTCCGACCCTACTTTAGACTTGGGCCTCTCATCCTTAAGGTCAAAGTCACCATTCCTCAACCCCGGACTCCGCTCCCTCGCCAAGCGCTCCACACCTCCCAAGTTCAAGCGCAGCCCCAGCCCCAGCCCCAAATTATGGCCCCAAGCTGAGTGGCCCAGTGGCTGCGAGCGGGAGGCGGAGCTGCTGGGAGAGCTTTGGGCTGGCCGCGCTGGAGTGTTTCCCCAGGGCGTGGAGGCTGCCGAGAAGGAAGACTCCGAGGACTCTGGATGGCAGCCCCAGATGGCGCCTCGGTTTCTCGAGGCCACGTCCCAGGTGCAGTGGAAGCCCATAGTTTCGTTAGAAGCCATGAAGCTGGCTCCTGGTGTGAGCATGTGGCACCCAGACACCCAGGAGCTGCTCACCTCGACTGATACCCAGGAGGCCCAAGCAGGAGGTGCCTCCCAGGCCCAAGAGCAGCTCCCCGTCCAGAGAGATGTGTCCAAGCCGCGCGTGACTGTGGCACATGTATTAAAGAAGGAAACACCCAAAGCATGAATGCTCCCTGCCAAACCTCATTCTGTGCCTCATTCTGGGTCCTGAGCCTCTGCAGTAGGAACGGGACTTAACCTGAAATAAACACGAGCTGATGCAGGAATCGTGGGATTCTGTCAGTTTTTTCCAAGGCTGTCTGTTCTCTCAGTGAGCCTGGAGAGCCACTGCCTTAGGGATAAAGCTGTTTCCCAGCAGATACATTCTGTGTGTACCCCCCCAAACAAGCAAGATTTGAGGGGTGTAAGTGGGACCTGGCTTTCAGGGAGAACTTGCTCCTTTCAATAGGGGAAGAAGAGAATCGTGGTTTAAGACATGATGGAATTGATTAGCTTTCCTGATTCCCTGAGCCTAGTTACATTAGCTAGAAAGCCTACGTTTTCTGTTTTGTCCCAGCGTGCTGCGTGCTGGGATGGAACTGAGGACATTGTACATGTCAAGCAAACATTCTACCACTGAACTATACCCTTGGTCCCAGATGTAACTTTTGGAGACAGAGTTGGCCTATGCAGGACTCAGAAAAGGCCTCCACTCTCTTGATTTTGGGCACATGGTATCGTGGGCACGTGGTGTCATAGTCAGCCACACACGCTGGGATAGGATGAATCTTCAAACCAGGCACAGTTTATGGGAGGAAACGATTTATTCAAGCTACAGATCCAGGGGTAGTCCCATAAAAGTGAAAGAGGCTGGTCCTCTTTCACAGGTCCGAGTAGAGAGAAAAAACCCATCACCAACACCACACACACAGATCCGGGAACAGGCAGGGGGGGCAAGGAGAGGATTCTTTCACCTTTATATAGCCCTAGGGTGGGGTCTTGCAATTCTATCCCAGACTTAATGGCTTCCTGAGTCTCTGGAATTTCCTTCCTGCATGGCCCACACAGGAAAGGATGTTTTCACTTCTACCTCCTTTGAGCTCCCTTATATTTTGCCCCCTACTGAGAGGCTGCCTTCCTGTGAACATCCTCAGAGACCCACCCAAGATAATTAAAAAGATCAAGTTGACAACAAAACCTAACCATCACACCTGGCAAGCACTAGGTTGGAACAATCATGTGCCCAGAGTGAAACTTTAAGGATGAAATGGCTTCCGACTGGACACTTAAACCTGAGTGAGCATCTTCTTTATTGGTGCTGGGCTCTACCCTGCCTTGTTGACGGTCCCGCTCTGCTTTAGTCTGCCTCTTTCATGGTGGCACTTCCCAGTGACAGACTAACAGTCCATGCTGCTGACCTGGCATGCGGCTTGGAACTTCCAGCTGCCCCTCCGATGGACTGTGTGCAGGGACTACCTTGTCTTCACTAGGGACCTAAACCTTCAAAAGATTCCACAGGCAGGAGACCAGCATCTGCCCCTCTCTTGTTCCACTGCTATTTATATACATCACCCAGACTGGAAGACGCTGAAATTGCCCACGCTCAAGCAGTGGGAGGGTTGTGTCCTGGAGCTGGACTTCAGTGGGGCCCATGCGGTCCTCACCTCCAAGTGAGGAGAATAGAGAGCCTAGCTGCCTCAAACGGTGCTTGTGAGGTGCTCTTCGGTTTGGAGGCTTCTGCAGGAGGGCTCTGAGGTAAACATGCTGGCCTCCCAAACACATTTCTGGAGCCTCTGCCCTAGTTCAGAGGCCCTAAAACACGCACCTCTTAGCCTGTACACTTGCTAAAGTGCCCCAGAGCACACTCCTAAAACCTGACCTTGAGTCATAACCTCAAACTTGAGTGCCCCATCTTTGACATGCATATCCTCCTGATGCATTTCTACCAAACCTCAGTGTATCTCCTCCGGACCTTGCTTCCCTTAGGATAGTGTCACACTTCAAAGAATGAGTTTATTCTGGAGCCAAGTATGAATGATCGTGGCCTGGGAACATGAGTTCAGGTTGTTTCAAACACCATGTTCCAATATTTTCATGAAGTTTTTATAGTAACAGAAAGGAAAGTCCTAAATCAAGGTGTTTTGTTTTGAGGTAGGGTCTCTAGCCCAGGCTGGTCTTGAACTCACAGTGATCCTCGTACCTTGGGATTAAAGCACCACACCCAGATTTTGGTTTACTTGGGTACTGGGAATCGAACCCAGGTCATTAGGCTTTGCAGGCAAGTGCCTTAACCGAGGAGCCACCTCTCCAGCCCATTGCTTGTTTCCTTATTGGGTGTAGTGCTGGGGCTGCCAGGGTCCAAGCCCTGGCCCTCGCTGATAGCTCTCAGAGCCTGCCCTCCTCCCTCCTCCTCCCCCCCTCCTCCCCTCCCTCTTGCCTCCCCCTCCTCCCTCGCCGCGGCTGTGGGTCACCAGTCCTCCAGGTCCCCTGCAGTCCTCGGCTCGGCCAGCAGGGGGAAGTGGTCACGCCCCCCCCCCCCCCCCCCCGCCCCGGCGGCCCCGCCGGGCGTTCCAGGCGCGCCGCACCGCGCGTGCGCGGCCCGCGCCCGGCTGCCCGGCTGCCCGGCCGGGTGCCTGATCCGCGCGTCCCCCGCCGCGGTCGGCGCGCGCTTCTCCGCCAGGGCGGGCGGGCGGGGCCGCGGGCGCGGGGGGGTGTGCGTGGACCCCGAGAGCCCCGGGGCTGAGGGCGGGGGGCTGCGGGCCCGGGGGGCGGGCGGGCGGCGCGGCGGGCAGCCCTCGGGCCGGGCGGGGCGGGGCTCGCGGGCCCTGGGCGTCGGTCCGCGGACCCCCGAGAGGACAGGCCGGGCCGGGACCGGGCAGGTACGGGGCCGCAGGGGCCGGGAGGGAGGGCGGGGGTCCGGCGCCCGCGGACACGGTGGAGGCAGCCGGGCCGAGGTGCGGGTGCGATCGGTGACACGCACGTGGCTGTCACCGCGCCCCGCCGCACCCGTGACCGCGGGAGCCCACCGAGATCCGGGGCCGCCCCGGGCGACAGTGGCTTTAGGTTTGGGGGGCTCGTGTATTCAAAGCTGTCCAGAAGCTGCGCGGTCCGGGTGTCGTCCACCACCGACGGCGCGGAGCCTCAGTGTGCGCTGATGCTGAGAAGGAGTCTCCAGTCTCCTGAAAGCGCCTGTGCAGCCTCGGGCGCTTCGGGAAAGACCGGCCGGGAAGAGGCGTGGTGCGCGCCGTCGGCGAGGTCCTGGTAGAACACACTCGCACCCAGGCGACAGACACCAGCTTCTGTCCAGACTAGCTGTCACAGGCTCTGTCACCTCTGACACGCTGGATTCTAACTGTCAGGATAGTTGGATTCCGTGTAAAATATTCTTGCCAATTTGGTGGATTTTGCAATTTGGCCAGGACATTTCTGACAGTGAGGGATCAGTTAGATATAAGGGTTCTCTCTCTCTCCGTCTCTGTTTTGGTTTCGTTGAGACAGGATCTCGTGTAGTCTAGGCTGGCCTCTTAACTCACTCTGTGGCCAGGACTGGCTTTGAAAACCTGATCCTCCTGTCTGGACTTCCCAAATGCAGGGATTACAGGTGTAATTTTATTCTAAGGATAGCACAGTAGGGTTCTAGACTTCTTCTCTGCAGCCTTATCCTGTTTACCTTAGATTAACTTTTAGGATTAAAAAGTTGATTTTTTGCGGGGGGTTCTTTCATAGTAGGGTCTCAGGCTGACTTGGAATTCACTCTGTGCTCCCAGGCTGGCCTCAAACTCTTGGCAATCCTCCTACCTCAGCCTCCCGAGTGCTGGATCAAAGGTGTGTGCTACCACACCAAGAGTTGACTTTGAAGCCAGGCATGCAGATGCACACAGTGGCACATGCACCTGGAGTTTGTTTGCAGTGTTCAAAGGCCCTAGCACACCTTCACCCCCTCCTCCACGCTCCCTTCAGAAGTAAATAGAAAATCTTTAAGTCGGGCCTGGTTTAATGCCTATAATCCCAGCACTCAGAAGGCTGAGGCAGGAAAGCTGCTTCAGGTGTGAGGCTACCCTGGCTGGGAGCCTTTCTCAAAGAGCCAAGGGGAGGAAAAATATTAAAATATTGGATAACAGCTTTTTTCTTCAAACTGAATTGCTCTTAATTCTTTCATCACTTTTAAGAAATAGCTTTTCTTTTTTTGTATTTATTTATTTTAGAGGTAGGGTCTTGCTCTAGCCCAGGGTGACCTGGAATTCATTATTCAGGGTGGTCTTGAACTCACAGCAGTCCTCCTACCTCTGTCTCCCAAGTGCTGGAACTAAAGACGTGTGCCACCACACCCAGCAGAAGTGTCTTAAATTTGTCTTTGTTTTGCTAGTCATGGTGCTTTAGCTGGACTTTGAAAGGCGGGTGTGGCTTGCTACCCGGAAGAGACTGCACATGCCAGACCTAGACTGCTGGATGACAGCAAGAAAGAGGTGTCCGTGGAAGATGGCAGACGAATAGATGGAGAACTGTGATATAAAAACCGGTTGAAAGTGAGGAAGGAGAGATGCAGAGAGGTTTTATGTAGAAGCCATACATTGCTTAGACGGACAACAAGAATGCCTTGTTTTGTATACCACTAAAGATTTGAGCACTTTTCACTCAATGAATTTCCTGTGATGCTGGCAGAGAGGCAGGTGAAGCAGCCAAAAGCATCAAAGGCTTACCTTAATTTTCACAGCTACTGAATGGCAGGCCAAAGTCACAGTGGAGGAAAAAGGGAGGATATGGGAGATAATAGTTAGACCTCACTGGATATGCGGGCACCAAAAAGAGGCTGAAAGGAGTCAGAGTAGTCGGGAGAATCCTAAGACCACAGACAGCTGCCAGCCTTGGCCCTGCTGGTGGCTCCCCGGAGTGCAGGTGATTCCCATGTTGCTTGGCCTGCTCACAGTTACTAGGTGGTTCTAGGCTCCCTGTGTAGGGCAGGGATGTCTGTTGCATATCAAGGGAGATGGAAATGAGGTCCTGAGTGTCCCCCGATCAGCAGTTTGTTCTGAAGAGCAGGCAGCAGACGTCCCTGGCACCCAGTGTGGCCCTGGCCAGCGCTGAGATGGTAAGAGACTGTCTCGTTCAAGTGCATGTTAGTGTTCTTGCTGTCATTTCCCTTTTGAAGCTCAGGCTGATGTCAGCTGAGCGAGGCTGCGGGACATGGTTTGTTAGTGTTCTTCATCTCTCCAAGGGTTCACTGTGGAACCGGGTCCTGGCTGCCCCACGCCTTGTGACTTCTGTTACTCAGAATGTGGGCATTTTGCTTAGAGCCCTGCCTGTGGTTCCTTTCCCTGGGAAGGACCTGGAGCTGGTCCTGCACTTGGACTTTGTTGGGCTCCGATCTGAAGAGGACAGAGCAGCGCCTACTGGTGCTGTGCATGTGTAGAGACAGACTGACGACCCTGGTCTTTAAGGGTGGAGGGAGGCACTCTCGAAAACCAGAGCCAGGTGTCAGCCCAGCAACTTCTAAACACAGAGTGCTTCTCTGTGCAGAGCTCTTTTCAGTGCTTAGATTCTGAGATGGGCAAAACTCTGTTTCCTGCAGGAATTCATGAGGGGCTATGGTAGCCAGTCTTTCAAATAAGATGTGGTGTCCTAGAGGAGCTCTGCCCAGGGTGCTGTGAGGGGAAGGTGATGAGTGAACGGAGTTTTGAAGGATGGAGAGAGGAAGGGCTGACCACACTTCTACTGTTTGCAAAGGCGTCATGGGGAAAGACGAGTAGATCCAGCAGGCTGGAGTGGAAGAACACTTTGGATCAAAGGGTGGTGATGGTGACATGACATGTGAATGGTTTCAGGTTTTTAATCTTATTTTCAGTGTCTTAGGCAGGGTGTCGTGTAGCTTAGGCTGGCCTAGAACCCTTGCTCCTCCAGCCTCTGCCTCCCAAGTGCTAGGATTCCAGGCATGTGCCAGCAACCATGGTGGCTCTGAACTGGCTTCTAGATGGCCTTTAATGTTGTGCTAGGAGATTCAGCTTTGTGACAGAGAAGCGGCTGGAGGTGTTTAGACGGGGATCGATCCAGCTGTTTTGGGAAGCTAACCGGAAATAGACTGAAGGGGAAGGATCTGGATTAGGGCTGGCGGGAGACATAATAATACAGATGCAGTGGGGAGGTTGTTTAGTAGACAGGGCATGCAGAGGAGGTACAAACCCCAGTGAGGAGCTTGCTCGTTGAGAGGGAGGTGTTGTGGAGGATGACTCACTTTCTCATCTGTGTGATGGTAGAGCCAGGAGCAAAGAGGAACTCAAAGAAGCATCTTCGAGAGGGGAGATATCAAAGGTATTTGGGGCATCTTGAACGTGAGTTGTCAGTGGCACTTGGTCGACAGGTGGAGGTGTGGGGGGAGGTTCAGAAGAGAATCTCTGTGTAGGGTGGTGGGTGTAGGTGGCTGGTGAAGTTGTGGAATGGATGGCCTCTCAGCCGCAGGGAAAGAAGCCAGAGATGACAGGAGACTGGTGTGGGGGATTGGTGAGCAAGTAAGACTGTTTGTCCTAGGACAACCCAAGGCACTAGAGAAAAGACAGTGAGCGCTGAGGCAGGTTCTCAGCCGAGGGGGCCTCAGTAGGAGGGGCGTTGTTTCTTCTGAAGTGGTGGGATGCTGGATGGAGGGAAGGAAGGAGCCCAGGAAGAGGCAGAGCTATATTTTCCAAAGCAATTCTTACCTAATGGACTCAAGGTGACTCCATTGCTGAGAGATGGATTCACTGGGCTCCGTCCGTGATAGAGGCTCGAACTGGGAAAGTCGGAAAGAAAGAGGATTGAAATTAGTCCAGGTGTGTGTGGGATCCTCCAACTGGGATCCTGCACTTAACAGTATCAGCCTCCTTGTGATAGGGCTGACTTTCCTTGCCTTTTTTTTTTTTTTTTTTTTTGAGACAGGCTCTCATTGTGTAGAGCAGGCTGGACTTCTACTCCGGGCCTCCTCTTGCCTCAGCCCTCTGTGGACTGTATAGAATGCTGTCACAGGGCATTGCTGGGTGACAGAAGGGGCCCTTGGAGCATGGAAGATAGCTTGGTAGTATTTACGTTTGATGACTGTGTCTGCAGAAATGAGATTCCTTCTGAGGCTTTCGAGAAGGGAGAATTTAATCCCAACACTGTTTCTGGACCCTGAGGTTGCTAACAGGACTCTCGCCATGCCAGGCTTCGAGTAGGAAGGTGGCACAGATGGGCAGGGCAGAGGGGTCAGTTGCCGT
The DNA here is from genome assembly GCA_004024765.1 of Zapus hudsonius. NCBI lineage: Eukaryota > Metazoa > Chordata > Mammalia > Rodentia > Dipodidae > Zapus > Zapus hudsonius. The sequence continues at coordinate 32,738 of PVHP010011459.1, read as the reverse complement.
AGGGGAACTTGGAAATCTTTGAGCTTTCCCAGCATCTTGGCTAGAAAGACAAGTCAGCTGTCAGCTTTTGCAGACTGCACCTGAGACAGTGAATAAGAGAGGCTTTGCAAAGTCCCATCTTTACACCCAGAAAAAGAATTTTCTTTCCACCACCCAGTTTGGGGATGAGACAGACCTAAAACCTTATGTAAGAGCATGATTCTTAACTCACCTTTGCTCTCCCAGTGGGGTATTTGCAGGTAAGGTCCACTCCTGAGGAGGAAAAAGAGAATGGTGCAGTGGCAAGGGCAGAGGAGAAATGGACTTACCTTGCCTTTTTTTTTTTTTTTTTTCTAATCTTTTTTCCCTGCAGCCACGGGAGCAGCATCTCCGTGTCCTTCCTCTTAGGGGTTGCCATGGCTACGCCTTTGCATGGTGGTTGGAGGAGATTGATTTCCATTATGATCAGGTGATGACGTAGGCTTCAGAAGAGAAAGGACATAATGGTCTGCTTTTGGGAGTGCCCAGTGAGCTGCCCAAATGGCAGAGTCCAGCTCACAAGCTGGCAGTGGCTTTGTTGGCTCTTGCTGAAGTTGTGAAATGGTGCATCTCTTTCTTTAGAGCGCAGGCTCAGTGTTCCCTCCCAGCTGGGTCCTAGTGCCAGGAGCTTGCTGGGTGATCCAGGAGGAGGAACCAGCAGGAACTTGGGCGGGGGCAGGGGCAGGGGCTCTCTGTTCTTGAGGCTTCCTGCCTCCCTGTAGAAGTGAGATGTGTTATGTAGCTATGTGTTATGGGCATGGAAGTTCCTGCATGGTAGTTCATTGGGGAGAGGGAGACTGGAATGCAGACATTCCCTGGGGTGATGAGCTAGAGAGAAGGAGGTCCATTCCAGGTCTACTCCTTCCCTGCACAGGCTCTGTTCGGCAGATACTGCATCAGACCTAGGAACTAAAGGCTCTGTGCACATCGACTTCCTGGATCCAGTTTCAGTGCCTTGGTCTCGCTCCCCTCTGAGTTAGCAGACCTTTCCCCTCTCTGAGGTGTTCTCTGTCAGACTGTGCGATCAGGGAAAGCAAACGCTTGGGCTGACCCGAGGTCAGGATTTGTAGAGGTGAGATAAGGATCAAGGGACTCTGCAGTGAAATAGAAGCAGCTCAGACAGGGCTTCTCATCATCGCCTGCTCGTTTCTTCCTATCCACCTATTTCCCTGCTGTTTTCTGAAAACTTCTCCAAGACTTCGTTACCAGATAGAGACTTTGTTCCCCTCTTCCCTTCCTATTTTCCTGGACATTTTAGCAGTAGTTAATATTGGGGAGGAAAAATGGATTAGAAATCCAGAGATTTCCTCTGTGGCTCAGGCGACAGGCATGTTAGGAAAGCCGAGGGACATTGTTAGAGGCTCCATAATGCTGTGAAGGAGCACCTACCTGTGTAGCTAGGTCTCACCTCAGAGACTCAGCTCTATTGACAGCAGGATGGAGGTAATAACATTTCCTTCAGCTACATCGATCGGCAGCTTCTCTTTGGTGGAAATATATGACTTTTTTGGGGGGGGGAGGGAAAGGGTGGTTTGGAGATAGGTCTCGCTTTAGCCAAGGCTGACCTGGAATTCACTATGTAATCTCAGATTGGCTTTGAACTCATGGCGATTCTCCTACCTCTGCCTCCTAGGTGCTGGAATTAAAGGTGTGCACCACCATACCAGGCTTTTTAACCTGGAAAAAACAAAGTGATGCAAGTGTCTGGCTTTCATTTAAGGCAATCAAGAAGCCCTGGCACGCCCATACCCACACATACCTATGCAAACAAATAAAAAATTAATCATAATAGAGAGCCAGCCTGGTGGCCTCAGACCTGTATTCCTAGCTGCTTGGGAGACTTAAGCAGGAAGATTACAAGTTCAAGGCCTGCTTGGGCAGTTTAATGAGCTCCTGTTTCATGTAGTTCAGTGGTCCAGCCCTTTCTTGACTGGCGTCTAGGTTCCCAGCACCACCAAAAAAAGGGAAAGAAAACATTATTTGCACACCCTTTATGTAGTTCCCGCCGTGCTGTGCATTGTGCAAACTGTGATCCGGTAAGTATTTGCCGAAGCAGCGCAAATTCTAAAAGTTCCGTCACTGCAAAGATCCCTCATGTTGTTCCTTGTTCCTTTTTCAAATATATTTAGTTGAGAGAGGGAGAGAGAGTCAGACAGATGAGAGCGACAGGGCCTCCTGCCACTGCAAATGAGCTCCAGACACATGCAGCACTTTGTGTGTCTGGCTTTATGTGGGTGCTGGACTCTCAGACCTTGCAGGTGCTTTAACATCTCTCCAGCCCCCCCCATGTTCTTTTTTTTTTTTTTTTTTGGTTTTTCGAGGTAGGGTCTCATGCTAGCCCAGGCTGACCTGGAATTCACTCTGTAGTCTCCGGGTGGCCTTGAACTCATGGAAATCCTCCTACCTCTGCCTCCCGAGTGCTGGGATTAAAGGCGTGCGCCACCATGCCCGGCTTGCCCCCATGTTCTTTTATAGCTCCCCACTTCGTCTTCATTACACTCTTCCTAACTACTCACAGGTTCACATCTGAAATGGATAATGAAATACCCCTACTGGTGCCCACGGTTAAGTTTGCCCCAGAGGCCTTAAGATTATTCGGTTAATATTGTGATCCTCACTCTTCTTATTCATGCCTGAAAACGCCCCAGTTTATTTTTTCATTTACTAAATTTTATATTATCTTCATATATCATCGATATACTGTTATAATGATGAAGCTGCCTACAACTCAGCACATAGTGTGATAAATGCTTTATTGAAATAACTGTAGGTGTTTGGTTTTTTTGTTGTTTTTTTTTTGAGAGAGAGAGAGGGTTGGTTTTTTGAGCATTTCAAACTGGCCTGGAGCTCACTTTGTAGCCCAGGCTGTCCTCAGTGGTCCTCCTGCCTTCTTAGCCTTCTGTGGGCTGGAATAATAAGCATGTGCCCCCATGCCTGGTTTACGTTTTCCTTACTCAGCATCCATGTGAAGTAGTACACTTTTTCTTTTTTGTGGATCAGCTTACCATGGCTCAAAATTTTAATCTTGCCAGAACCATACAGGTAAGGGAGCAGGAGAACCCAAGCTGTGTCCAGGTCTGTGCCAGGAGCCCATACTGGCCTGCCATCGTTCCTGTGTCGGCTCTATCACAGGGCCTTCTTGGGCTTGTTTGGTCCTCTCTCTCAGTTGCCCCCCCCTCACCCCATGTTCACTTAAAAATATTTTTATTTATTTGCAAGGAGAGAGACAAGACAGAAAGACAGAGAATGGATGTGCTAGGGCCTCTAGCCACTGCAAATGAACTCCAGATGCCTGCACCACTTTGTGCATCTGGATTGAACTCTGATTGTTAGGTTTTGTGGGCAAGTGCTTTAAACTGCTGAGCCATGTCTCCAGACCCCATGCTCATTTTTTTTTTCTTTCTGTTGTTTTTTTGAGCTAGGGTCTGGCTCTAGCCCAGGCTGACCTGGAATTCACTATGTAGTCTCAGGCTGGCTTTGAACTCACGGCAGTCCTCCCAAGTGCTGGGATTACAGGCGTGTGTCACCAGGCCCGACCCCATGTTCATTTTTATGGCAGTCTCTCTGCTGTAATCTGCCCTTGCCAAGACATTCCTGCCTCCCCTGGATTCCGGATTCTGAGCTTCCTCAAATAGTTATTCACCATGCTACTCTACTGCTCAGGAAAGAGACTGACTTCCTGTGGTCATGATAAGTCCGTCTGTTCCCGCTGGTGTTGAGCTCCCTGTCTGTCCACACTGTCCTCCTAGTGCATCTCAGTGTGTTTACTTATTCAGTAAGTACTTCCCTCTGTGAGCTAGGGGCGCTGGGGTCACAAAGAGCAGAAGCTGTGGGCTCTGCTTCAAAAGGTTCTGGTTTGATAGATGAACCCAGGCAGAATTAGCTGTTGTGTTCACAGCTCGCTGTGCTTTGTCGGCTTTTTCTCTCTCTCTAGAGCCAAAAGCTGAACCAACTCCATCATTCCAGGCATAGTTAGATGTTCTTGTTCTTTCCGTATCGTTTTCTCCGTATCTGTAATTCTTTTTTGAGGTAGGGTTTCACTCCAGCCCTGGCTGACCTGGAATTCACCATGTAGTCTCAGGCTGGCCTCCAACTCACCAAGATCCTCCTGCCTCCCCAGTGCTGTGATTAAAGGCATGTGTAATCATGCCTGGCTCTTTTGATTTTTTTTTTAATTATGTTTTTGCAAGTAGAAAGAGAGAAAGGGGTGGGAAATGGGTGTGCCAGGGCCTCTTACAACTTCAACCAAACTCCAGACACATGCACCATTTTGGCATCTGGCTTTACATGGGTACTGGGGAATTGAGTCCAGACCATTAGTCTTTGAAAGCAAGTGCCTTTAAATGCTGAGCCATGTCTCCAGCCCTCTTTTGATTAAAAACTTTTTTTGTTTACTTATTTGTAAGCAGAGAGAGAAGAGAGACAGAGATAATGGGTACAGCAGGGCCTCCAGCTGCTACAAACGAATTCCAGATGTATGCTCCACTTTGTGCATCTGGCTTTAGGTGGGTACTGGGGAATTGAACTCAGGTCATTAGGCTTTGCAGGCCAGTGCTTTAATCACTGAGCCATCTCTTCCATTCCTCTTGACTTTAAAGTCCGTGTGGTCTAGAGAAAGAAGGCCTTGGAAGCCTAGAGATAGATGCCTGTGATACAGTGAGGGGTAGAAAGAACACTGGGACAGGTTTTGGCTCCACCCCTGTGTCACTTTAGGGAAGTAATTCAGGTCTTGTCTAGGTTTCTTTGTCCCTGTCACCCCCAGCCTACTTGCAGGTTGTTGTAACGTCCTAATATAGTGATGACGATGTTCTTTTCTAGCTACTTTGCTAAGTGTTTTACATGTATTTTCTCAGCTGTGCCTTGTGTGAGTTGTATGTGTAGAGGTATGGACACCTCTGTGCATGTGGAGGCCAGAGGAACCCCTGGGGATAATTCCTCAAGTGCTGTCCACTTAAAAAAAAACTTTTTATTTTTTGTTGATAGCTTCCATAATTATAGACCATAAACCATTATGATTCCCTCCCCACCTCCCCCATATAGCTCCCCCCTCTCAATTAGTCTCTGTTTTGTTTCAGTGTCATCATCTTTTCCTCCTATCAAATTGTAGGTATTACCAGGCACTGCGAAGTCATGAATATCAAGGATGTTTTGTGTCTGGAAGTTTGTGCTGTAAGCAGTCCTCCCCTTCCTTTGGCTCTTACATTCTTTCTACCACCTCTTCCACAAGAGATCCTGAGCCTCTGGAGATGTGATAGAGATGTCCCAGTGCTAAACACTCCACTGTCACTTCTTCTCAGCACTATGGTGTCTTTTGAGTTATCCCAGTGGTCACCGCCGTCTGAAAAAGAGAAGCTTCCCTAGACAAGAGTGAGAGTAGCATTATTATTTGGGTATACTCATTATAAAAAAAAGTGCTTGTGGCTGGAGAGATGGCTCAGTGGTTAAGGCACTTGCCTCCAGTGCCTAAGGCCCCAGGTTCAATTCCCCAGGACCCACATAAGCCAGACCCACAAGGTGGTGGCCCTGGTGCGCTCTTGCTCTCTCTCTCTCTCTCTCTCTCTCTCTCTGCTTGAAAATGAGTAAATAAAACATTAAAAAAAGTGCTTGTAAGGCAGTTTGGTTGGCATAATATCTGCATTTAGCCAGACAACAGCAGGTGTTACTCCCCTAGGGCCCATGACCTCCCCGCTATATGGTTTTTACAAGGTCTTCAGTACCAGGCATGTATTCCCTCCCAAGTAGAGAGCAGTCGGTTTCCCCCCACAACAGACGTGTCACTATTGCCCCAGTTGGCCCATTTGGCCTGGCTGGCCCGTCTTTAAGGCTTGCGGGATCCACTGCTCTACACCACTGTTGAGGACTTCTCTCTCCCATAGGGCTGCATGCAACGATAGCTTTTACCAGCTTTCTGTCAGCTGGTTAGTTAGCAGGAAGGAGGTTTCCAGCTCAGCTCCAGCTTGATTATCAGTGACCTGAAGCCCAAGCCTGTGTGGTATCTGTCTACTTTTAAGAAAGGTCCTGGAGCTTCCCTGGTGGGCTAGACCAGCTGACCAGGGAGCCTCAGGGATCCACCTGTCCATCTGACTCCTTGGGGCTGTGAGTACAAAAATGTGTTACCACACCCTGCTTTTCATGTAAGTTTTAGGGATCAAACTTAGCACCTCATGTTGCAAAGCGAGCATTTTATCTGACGAACTATCCCCCTACTCCTCAAGTTCTGTGCTTTCTTTAGGGTGGAGGGCAGGATCTCACTCTAGTCCAGGCTGACTTGGCACTATAGCCCAGGCTGGCCTCAAACTCAGCAATCTCCTACCTATGCCTCCTGAGTGCTGGGAGTAAAGGCTCCTGGCTGTTCTTTTTTCTTATTTATCCCCTTTCCTAAAGTACTGTTTTGTGATTGTCATTCTGCTGTTCGGCTAGAAGGTGGAGTGAGAGAAACCATTGTTTTGTTAGGACGGATGGAAGAGAGGAAGACAAGCATGCCGAGGTCCAGGGGCTCTAGGTCCATCTTTAGCCATGAGAGCCAGAGGTTAGACCCCAGACCAACTTTGGTGGCTACTTAAGGGTTAAGGGTTGTGGTCTGTTAGTTGATAGGCCCTGACATATGTAGAAATGATTCCATAGTCCTGTGGAAACCTTGGCTAGAATGCACAGTCTCATTAAATTAAAAACACACTTCTCTTTCAAGGCTGGGGAGGTGGCTCCAGGTCCATTTCCCCAGTACCCACATAAAGCCACACACACAGTGGCACATGCATCTGGAGTTTATTTCAAGCAGCAAGAAGCCCTGGTGGGAATCATACTCACTTTCTCCTCACAAATAAATAAAAATATTTTAAAAATACCAAACTTAAAAGGCACTCTTATTGTAAAGGTAATATGTGATTATTAAGGAATTCTTGTGAAATAAAAACATTAAAAAAAAACAAAAAACAGATCTGCTCACTGAGTCGGGGATGTTAGGAGGCAAGGCCAAGAATGCAGGGGCAGGGAGCCGAGGTAGACTGAGCCTTGGGCCCCAAGAGGATCACGGGTCTCTGTTTTTGAATACTGCCTTTAATCATCCAGCTGAATCTGATATCTTGGGGACCAGAGCCTGGCTGGTTGTAGCCAGCAGAAGGGAGCAGGGTAGTGTGGAGCAGAGGCACTTGACTGACTTGCTGTGTGTGTGAAGGTGCCTCCATTACTGTTCCTCCATGCTGCTAACGTGGCCCAGGATGAGACTGAAATCCAGCCCGTAGTCACAGGGATCTGGACCTGAGTCCAGAGTTGGGGGGAAACCAGGCTCACAAAGGAGCGCATCTGTAGGCTGCTCTAGGCTGCTGATTGTCCTGAGGTGTCCATGATTCTTGAGGGCCTGCTGAGGACTTACCCTGGGGGCAGGGGGCAGTGATGGGGCGGGGTATGGGGAAGGAAGAATTGTCAGGACTACTCCGAGTACAAGCACAGTGTTCTGGAGATGAGTGCTGAGCTTTGTGCCCATCCTTGGTGCCAGCCCCCTTGTCTGATTCTGGTGAAGCAGGGGAGCATTAGGACCCAGAGGCTAGCACTGCTCCTGACAAGTCCCGGGCAGCACTAGCGCAGAGTGAGACTCATCAGCTGGCAGGCAGGCAGGCAGGCTTCGGTGCCTCTGGGTTCAGGAATCCTTGGGCAGCAGAGGGGACTTGCACCTCAGCCCCCATCACTGCCCCCACCCCTGCCCGGCAGGCCACTGAGTGAAGCCCATGGACTTGGGAAAGCCAAGCCTCACAGCTCCCTCGTTGGTCCATGAGGGCCCAGTGCCCTGACCCTCCTGCCTAGGCTTCTGCCTTTTCTCTGTGTGCTTGGCCAGCTGGGGGAGGGGGAGAGGCCGGTGAGCAGCATGGCCCAGAGCAAGAGGCACGTGTATAGCCGGGTAAGTGGCCCTAATGGGGAAGGGCTCTGGGAGGGCTGCTGGAGAAGGCCTGATGCCCGTGGACATCTCTGTGTGGGGGCTGGGGAGACAGGTGGGCACTCAGCTGGGGCCTTCACAGGCTGGTTTCTAAGGAGCCCTCCGGGCCCTGATGCTGGCAGGTTGCACAGGCTTCCCCTTCCTGGACTTGGGCCCTAAGTGAGACTGGCAAGGCCTGGTCCCTGACTCCAACTGGCCCTCAGGCTAGGGGTTCCTGAGGGGTCCAGACTACCTTGGGGACTCAGAGGTCAGAAAGGTCTCCTAGTGGGGTTTTTCTTTCAAGCAGCTTTGTTTCCTGTCACTTGTTCTTTCTTCCCTGGGGGATTGGATCTGCACGCACTCTTATGCCCACCTGGTTCTGAGGTTTGGTGGGAAGTGTGGGAGGGGTTGGGTCCAGCCTCAGTGTGACTGCAGTTTCCTTTAGTGTGAGGCCCATGGGGTGCACCCTGTCCCAGGTATGATATAGGGTCCTAGAGCCCTTGAGAGCTGTGTCCTTGCTGGGTATGCTCTTTGGAGAAGGGAGCTGGGAAGTAGCAGGCTGGGAAGTATCTTGACTCTTTCCTGGCTCTTTTCAAGTCAAGTCGGGGGATCAGAGGAGCCCCACGGAGACCGTGGGGTCACATTTCCTTTCCTCATTTATTTACGTCAAGGCCCTTGCCTGCTTCATGGAGCTGTTATTGCTAAAAATGGCTTAGGTGTGATTTTCTTGTAAATCATGGTCTGATTTGGGACCTAGTTTTATGTGTCCTGTCATGACCGGTATATAGACACCGAGAGCTTCCCAAGGGCAGTGCTTTAGTTTATTCTTTGTCTGGCCCTTCTGTGGACCACTCGACAGAGTCTGGGGGCAAAATGAGAGGCACATTTGAGTTAGTTGGCTTACTTTGTGTTTTTCTTTAGATGGCCATCAAGCATGGGGGAGAGAGCAGACAGAGCAGGGCAAAGAGATGGATAAAGAGAGTTGGATGTTGAATGGGTTGTGGTCGGCATCCAGGAGCGACGTGGGGGTTATTTGGATGGTATTGACCAGTGGCTGGAGGGCCTGGAAAGAGACACAGTTAAGTGCTTTTGAAAGGGAGAGGCCTCTCTGCTGGCCCCTGCCTGGAATTTCAGCATAGTAGTGGGCGTGGAGACAGGGGCAATAAGGCAGGAGGATGGCAAGTTTCAAGCCAGCCTGGGGTCCACAGTGAGATTCTAGCCACCAAAACAACAGGGTTTAGGGATCTAGTTCAGTGAAAGAGTGCTTGCTGAGGCCCCAAGTTCAGTCCCCAGAACTGAGAAAAACAAAATAAAAAACAATAGCAACACAACAAATAAGAAGGAAATGGTTGGGGGAGGAAATGGAGAAGCCTGACAGAGCCATTTGAACTCTGTGGAAGACAAATGACAGCGAAGAGAGAGAGGATTCCGAAGGGGGTCCCTCCCCCCACTGGATTACCTGTCTGCTTAGCATGGGCGCCCGAATCTGTGCACTGAGCTGTGGGGAGCCTCGTCTTAACTGTTGTTGGCTTGTGCTTACCAAGAAAGCAGCCATTTGGTGACATTCACAGTCTATCAATGAATCCTGATATATTATAAAATTTAAAATATATTTAAAAATTCTAGGCCTGGTATGGTGACACACGCTTTCAATCCCAGCACTCAGGAGGCAGAGGCAGGAGGATCACTGTGAGTTTGAGGCCAGCCTGAGACTACATAGTGAATTCCAGGTCAGCCTGGGCAAGATAGAGACCCTACTTTGAAAAACCAAAAACAAAAAATTATATATATATATATATATAGTTTTGTATTCATTTATTTATTCATTATTATTTATTCATTATCTTTTGAGGTTGGGTCTCACTCTAGCCCAGGCTGATCTGGAATTCACTCTGTAGTTTATAGCAGTCCTACCTCTGCCTCCTGAGCACTGGGATCAAAGCCATGCGCCACCATGGTTAGAGACTTTTTAAGATTTTTTTTTTTTTTTTTTCGAGACAAGGACTCACTGTGTACTCCAAGCTGGCCTGGAACTTCCTGTGCAGCCAAGACTGTTCTGGAACTCATGATCCTCCTGCCTGAGCTTCCTGAGTCCTGGGGTTGTAGATACGGGCCACCACACCTGGCTTTGGAGACGTCTTGGGAATTTGTGTGCTCACTTCAGTCTGAGACTGGAGCTCAAGGCCATGGCTTCTCGCCTTTTCAGTCTAGGATCCCGGCTGGGGCACGGTTCTGGCCCATTAGGATGCCTCCCTTGACAGAGGCCTTCAGCTGTGTGTGTTGCATGTGTCTTTCTTTCAGACGCCCAGTGGCAGCAGGATGAGTGCAGAGCCCAGTGCCCGGCCCCTAAGGGTAGGCTCCCGCGTAGAGGTCATTGGAAAAGGCCACCGAGGTACTGTGGCCTATGTCGGAGCCACGCTCTTTGCCACTGGTAAATGGGTAGGTGTGATCCTGGATGAAGCAAACGGGAAGAATGATGGAACTGTCCAAGGCAGGAAGTATTTCACGTGTGATGAAGGACATGGCATCTTCGTGCGCCAGTCCCAGGTACCTCACCCTCTGTGTGTATGTGTGTGTGTGTGTGGGGGGGGTTCAAGCGTGCGCACACCTCTGTACACACCGGCTGCATGTGCAGTCATGTGTTGGCAATCTCTCTCTGGGTGGGGTCGAAGGGTCTGGTTGGGAGGGCAGGGCAGAAGCAGCCTTAGGGAAGTCACCTTGTCCCCCTAGCTCACCTGGGGTCTGGGGCCCATATTAGAACCATCCTTGGTCTCTCTGGCTGTCTTGAGTCTATTTTGTGGTTTCAGATCCAGGTATTTGAAGATGGAGCAGATACTACTTCCCCAGAGACACCTGATTCTTCTGCCTCAAAGGTCCTCAAAAGAGGTAATAGCCACCCATTCATGTTGTCTCTGCACATTCAGAAGCCCCCAGCACTCCCGTGGCTGGTTGGCACAGCGGGTGCTGATGTGTGTTCATCACCACCGTGTTCCCTTCCTAATATCTCCCCTGTGCCCCCTAGCTCGACCGCTCTATACAAACCCACACTTTGTTTCTCTTTGCTTTCTGCAGAGGGGGCTGATGCCAGTGCCAAGACCAGCAAGCTGGTGAGTGGTTTGGGGAAGGGGACAGCAAGGGAGGAAGAAGACCCCATGTTAGACAGGTAGAAGCAGTATTCGAGTCTGGACTGACTTGGACTTCTAGGCTCTCCAGCCTCCCTGAGAAGGAAGCTTTTGGGGATCAAGCAAAAGTAGGAGAAACTAGATTCCAGAAATTCCGGGCCAAGTGGGATTGAGCGGGGGGAGGATGGGAAGGACAGGTCTGATCCCTGCATTGTAGTCAGCTGCTTCCACTTGATGCCCAAAGACGCCAAGACGCAAGAGTCTGAGGGCAGGATAAGGTAGAAGGTAGGGGAGAGGTGCTTCCTGCTCACCATGGAGGCAGGACTGGAGCCCCCTGCTGCCTGTCTTAGGCTGTATGTAGGGTCGCTTCCTGGCATCCTCTGCCTCTGCTCTTCTGAGCCAGGGTGGGAACATCCTAGAAGCTTCTTCCCCAGGCAGGGATTCATGCTCATGTGACTCCCTAACCCCTTGCCTATGCATGCTTGAGTTGGTATTAACACCTATGGGCAGGATGCCTGGCCAGCTCCACTGATATGATGTCTTCTCTCTAACTCTGCCTTTCCTAATTACGCAGCGGGGACTGAAGCCTAAGAAGGTGGTGTGTTTACTGTTTGTGTCTGGGTAGTGGGGGCTGTGACCCCTGCTGTTCTGCATGCCCTTGGGCTTCTTCTGCATGTGTGTGTGTGTGTGTGTGTGTGTGTGTGTGTGTGTGTGTGTGTGTGTCCTTAGGACTGGGGTGGCCAGAGGAAATGGCAGCCTTGCTTCCAGAATTTCTTTGAAGGAAGCAAGGACATCATGGTCCAGGCCCAAGCAGCACTCATTAGGATGATGGCCCCTGATGCCTGCTGGCAAACCGCAGCCACTGGCCGGGCGGGCGTGGAAGGAAGGCAGGAGTGTAGATTGGAGCCATGGGGCTGGGGAAGGTACCTAGTCAGGTGATGTGCAAGGAGGCAGCAGGTCAAGAACAGCACAGAAGTGTTAGAAAGCCAGCCTCTTGTTCACTGCTTCATGAACACCCACCCCACTGGTCTTTCCTTGTCTCCTTCTTTCTAGAATGTGCCTGAGGTTGACCTCTCCCTCTCCTCCACTGACAATTTTTTTGGGGGGGGCTTTTGAGACAGGGTCTCCCTATGCAGACAAGGCTGGCCTCAAATTTGTGACAGCCTTCCTTGCCTCAGTCTCTTGGGTGGCTTGCGCCATGCCTAGGGCCTCTCCACAGACTTATTTTTGGGGGGTAGCTAGAGCCTAGCACATTCTAAGCAAGCACCCACCCACCCAGCCAGAAGACTGATGCAAACACTCCAGCTGTTGCTGTGGCCACTTCCTCCCGCCAGCCCTGGCCTGGTCCTCCGTGACTGCACGTGCCTGCTGATGTGTGTGTACGTTCTGTTAGTCTCCGGCCTTCCTGCTGTTGCATGGGGGCTGCTGGATTTTCCATGGGAAGGGGGGTGAGAACATCTCCTTTTGGACTTCTGTTGGGTGATGAGTCCTCACTTTGGAGCATTGCCACTGGAGACCACATGTTGCTACTTGTTTTGGGTCCTGAGTTCTGGCTCCGGGCAGGAATGGGGGTCCGAGGAAAGCGTTCTAAAGGACACGGGGCTCATCCCAGGCTCCCGAAACTTGGTTTCATCTCGGGATTCTTGTCTTCTGGTTGGGACTCCAGTTTCACCTCACGCCCCTGAATACAGAAGCGCAGGAAACTACAGTCTGACATAGTCCTGGCAGGTGCCTGGCCAGTGCCCCTGCCCTGGGAAGCACCACAGCCCAGGCTGGGCCCCACATGGTGCGCTGTGGGAGTCAGTGGTGGCGATCCCTGCTGTCCACGCCCAGGGGTTCTTTCAAAGTAGATCACTCAGCCAGGGCTCCTCCTCTCACCTCTTGTAAAAGACTGCTTTAGAGGGAGGCAGACGGCCTGCAAAATACCTGTTCTTTCTAGAAAGCCTTTTAGAACAGCTTTAGCCTCTGTACAGCTGGGGGACCATTGGGAGAGGAGCCTAATACTGCCAACAGACTGCCGCTACCTGGTGCGGTGTTGGGGGTTCCTCAGAGCTGCAGCCTGCTGCTCCAGCTGTGTGCTCCAGATGAGGCAGGGGATTGCCAGTGTGTAAGGGAAGTGGACTTGAGGTTGCCAAAGGAGCAGAGTGCAATTGTGAGAGGCGGATGGAGCAGGCGGGCCCTGCGTCTCTCCCCTCTGATTCCCTGCTTCAGTAAGGTGCCATTTCTGGGCTGGCCCCTGGCCCAGTTTTTTAGAGCAAGCTCTTGGGAGCGGGTAGGGGTAGAGGAAGAAGGGCGGGCTCTGCGCAGGACTTTGTCCAGTCATGAGGAGGAGGAGGAGTCAGCGGGGCCCCGGGTGGTTGCTAGGTGACCGAGGACCGGTGGCTCCGCCCCCGTGGAGCGAGGAGGGTGGGTGCATGACGTCAGGTGGAGCTGGTGCTGCGGCCACCAGGGCTGCCATCAGTCTGAGCTGGCGCCCTGGGCCAGGCACGGCTCGAGCCTGCTGGAACCCTGCTGTCCTGCGCACCTGGGGACCTCTGTCGGAGCGGAGCTGCGGGCCTGGAGGCTGAGGCTGATTGTGGGCATCTGATGCACTAACCCCTGTCTCCGCGCCTGCCCTCTGTTCCGTCTCTCCCTGCTTCCCTCCCTCCCACCCTGTTTGTCTGTTCTCCTCTCTCCCTCTTTCTTCTCCTTGCTTTCTTGGGTTTTCTGCAATGATGAGACAGGCACCGACAGCCCGAAAGGTACTCTCGCTTGCTCTGGTCCTGCTGCCGGGTTGCCAGGGTGATGGTGGCAGCAGGCTGCTGGGGTGGGGGTGGGGGCTGATTGACTTCATGAGTCTACCTGGCTGGGGGAGGAGGGTGAAGATGTAGTGGGGCAAGGGAGAGGTGTGTGTCACTACTGTGCCCCACCCCTGGGCCTCTGCACCCTGCTTTCTGCTCAGAGAGAGGCTGTTCCAGGCCTTGTACCCAGTGGCCTCAGGATGGAGCCTCAGCCAGCCTCTCCTCACTTGCTGAGGCTCCTGGGGTAGAACCGAGGTGGCTGGCCCACCTTCCTCTAGTCTTAGCTGGAGTTCTCCCAGCATCTCGTCTACCCCAGTTTGTGGCAGAGCTTTACCAGGGGAGGATGGAGACCCTAGGATAGTTTTGACTCACAGTTATGGTGGCTTAGTCCTGGGTAAGAGGGGTCTCTGTGAGTTCAGTGTTGCTTGAAAGCAAGGCCTAAACGGCTTCTTGTCTTTCCCAGAGCGTGTTTGTTACACTGGGCAGCCAGCACACTCTGCGAGTTGGAGCTAAGTGCCCTCTTGGCACTTTGCAGTAACCCAAGGGCTTTCTGGATTTGGTTTAAGCAGCTTTCTCTGTGCGGCTGCCCACCCCCAGCTCCTTCTTTGATCTGGGAGGGGTGACTGCTGAGCTCTGGGCTTCTGCTAATGCAGTGTTCATAGTCCTGACACCTGAGCCCTCTGCCTTAGGGAGCCGGGCCTGGGGGGGGGGCGGTGTGGAGAGAGGGAAGACAGCAGCCTTGAACTGAATTGGGGCACTGAGCTCCCACTTTTGGGTGTATATACTCTTGTCATGGGGAAGGGATTCCCTAAGTTCAGGTCTCTGAGCCCAGCACTTGAAGGAAGTCCTTGGGAGTGGCTTCTGGGTGGGGCTTCTGGTTGGAGTGGGAGATGGTGTTCACTGAAGGATTGGCCTCTGGAGACCTTCTAGCCAGCTGCTGCCTTTGGTCTTCTGGAGATAGGAGATGGGACTTGAGGGGTTCCCAGGGGGCGAGGCCTGCACAGGCTGGCAGAGTGGGAGCAGGAACCATAGGAACAGAAGTTCTGGGTTCCTGAGGGAGGACATGGGATGGGTCTGGTGGGTAACTGTCCCGTTTCTGGCACTTCTGCTCTCACTGCTGTCCCTTTGCTCTGTCTTCCTGCCATTACCCTTTCTTTCCTGATTACTTCTCTTCTGGCTCCTGTTGCCTGTCCAGACCACCACTCGACGGCCCAAGGTGAGAATGAACAGGTCTCTGTGTAAGCCACTCGGTCCAGGAATGTGCATGTATGTGGGCAGGAATGTTGGTCATAGGACACCATGGGCTCTCTGTGAAGGGTTGTTGGAAGATGACTTCCGGCTAGGCGGCCATCCGATCCGGTAGGTTGAGGGCAGAGGAGTGAGTGGCTAATGGAGACACTCTCTCGAGGAAGGTGGGTTTGACCAGTGTTGAAGGATGGGACTGCAAGAGGTGAAAACTTGGCAATATGGAATGTCAGAATGTGCAAGTGAGCGTGTCTGAAAGCTTTGGGGTGGAAATATTGAATAGCATGTGGTTTCCAAGTGTCAGCTTACCAGATGAGCTTTGAGGCTCAGCACTGCCAGGGGGGCACTGTGTGGACTTGGGGCTCCATGGCAGCTGGTCAACCCCCAGCCCCAGTCCCATGAGGGCCTGTATGGTGTTACTTGATTTGAGCTTCTTTGTCTTGGGGAAGCACGTACCAGGGCCAGTGTGTGTGTGTGTGGGGGGGGGCTGTACTTACTTTGCTTCAAGGCCTACAATTTTGAATTTGGCTCTTTACCTGGGGTCCTCCCTCACATAGACCAAAGGTGAGCGGTTTCAGCTTGGCTCCAAAGACCAGGGAGGCATCAGAAGTTGAGAGTCGCACACCCCCACTTTTGACTCAGTCCTCTCTGGGAACATGGAAACTGGGAGCCAACTTTAATCTGCTCTTTCTTTCTGGGAGATTGGGCAGACTCAGAGCAAAGATGGGACTGTACAGAATTGCTACAATGATCCCAAGTGGGTCACAGGGGAGTTCCAAGGAGCAGGGGTTGATTCTGCTGTGAAAGGTCATATCAGAGCTGGGAGGGATGTGGGGCCAGTGCCAAGGAGCAACTTGTAATCTGTGTCTCCTCATCCTTCCTCTCTGTCCTTTGTCACTGTGCTTCGGGCTTTATTATTGCCCTCCTCCTCCTCCTCCTTGGGTCCCCTCCCCTGCCCTCCGCTTCTGTCCTCATTGTGCTCTCATATTCTCTCTCTCTCTCTCTCTCTCTCTCTCTCTCTCTCTCTCTCTCTCTCTCTCTGCCTCTTCCTGCCTCTCCTTTCTCTGGGCCCTTCCCTTGCCCTATTCTCATACCCTGTCTCTTCCTGTCACCTCCTCCATCCTCGGTTCTCTCTCTGGTCTGCCCCTGACCTCTGAATAGCCCACTCGGCCGGCCAGTACTGGGGCAGCTGGGGCCAGCAGCACCTTGGGGCCCTCGGGCTCAGCGTCAGCAGGGGAACTGAGCAGCAGTGAGCCCAGCACCCCAGCTCAGACTCCACTGGCAGCACCCATTATCCCCACACCAGCCCTCACCTCTCCTGGAGCAGCACCCCCGCTTCCTTCCCCCTCGAAGGTAAGGACTGGGGCCCAGGGCTTGTCACCTATGGCTGGAGTTGGGGCAGACTGAGAACTTGAATGAGAAAGCTCAGAGACATAGTAGTACTGGCCAAGCTAAGCTTTCCTTTCCCCCCCTCGTTCACTTTCCCCAGCATACGATGCTTTTCTCTCCAGTGTTTCGTGCCATTGCTTTCCACGCTTGGCTACATTCTTGTCGTCTTTGCTTCAGCTCAGTCTTAGTGGGGAGGAGGTGGGCTGTTCACAGACCATGGTGCCTCCTGTTGGCAGGAAGAGGAGGGACTGAGGGCTCAGGTGCGCGACCTGGAGGAGAAGCTGGAGACCTTGAGGTTGAAGCGGGCAGAAGACAAGGCCAAGCTGAAGGAGCTGGAGAAGCACAAGATCCAGCTGGAGCAGGTGTGGGAATGGAAGAGCAGGATGCAGGAGCAGCAGGCGGACCTGCAGCGACGCCTCAAGGAAGCCCGGAAGGTGATGCTGAGGGCTGGGAGGGGACCTGGAAGCCAGGGTCCCCAGGAGAAAGGGCTCCCCTCACCTACCCCACCCTGCCCCCTTAGGAAGCCAAGGAGGCGCTGGAGGCCAAGGAGCGCTACATGGAGGAGATGGCGGACACTGCAGATGCCATCGAGATGGCCACTCTGGACAAGGAGATGGCCGAGGAGCGGGCTGAGTCTCTGCAGCAGGAGGTGGAGGCGCTGAAGGAGCGCGTGGACGAGCTCACCACCGACCTGGAGATCCTTAAGGCTGAGATTGAAGAGAAGGGTAAGGGCACAGGGGTCCCGCGCGCCGCTGGTGGGTGACCTGCCCACGGCCCAACCCTGATCGTAGAGCATTCTTGCCCAGGCTCCGACGGCGCCGCGTCCAGCTACCAGCTCAAGCAGCTGGAGGAGCAGAATGGCCGCCTGAAGGAGGCGCTGGTGAGGTAGGCGCCCTGGGGGATTGCCTACCGTCTCCCCTGGCCCTGGCACTCTGCCCTGCCCCGCCTGGTGACTGCCTGCGCCCCTTCCCCTCTGCAGGATGCGCGACCTTTCCTCCTCGGAGAAGCAGGAGCACGTGAAGCTGCAGAAGCTCATGGAGAAGAAGAACCAGGAGCTGGAGGTCGTGCGGCAGCAGCGAGAACGCCTGCAGGAGGAGCTGAGCCAGGCTGAGAGCACCATCGACGAGCTCAAGGAGCAGGTGCACACCGGACCTCCCCTCTCCGGGGAGTCCCCTCTTCTCTCCCAGGGGGCTCCTCTGCAGCGCCCCTGTCTCCTTTCCTCTTCTGGGGCTCCTCTGCAGTGCCTGGTCCCTCTTCTCTCCTGCAGGGGTTTGGGGGCTCCTGTGTAGTGCCCGATCCCCTCTCCCTTCCTTTGGGCTTCTCTGAAGCACCCCGTCCCCTCTCCTCTCCCTTGGGACTCCTCTGCAGTGTCCCGGCCCTTCTCTCCTGGGGGGCTCCTTTGCAGTGGCCCATCCCCTCTCCTCTCCCAGTGGCTCCTCTGCAGTGTCCAGTCCCTTCTCTCCTTGGGGGGGGGGCTCCTCTGCAGTGCCCCGTCCCCTCTCCTCTCCCTAGTGGCTCCTCTGTAGTGTCCCGTCCCTTCTTCTCTCCTGGGGGGCTCCTCTGTAGTGCTCCCATCCCCTCTCTGCAGGTGGACGCTGCACTGGGTGCCGAGGAGATGGTGGAGACGCTCACTGACCGCAACCTGAACCTGGAAGAGAAAGTGCGGGAGTTGAGGGAGACCGTGGGAGACCTGGTGAGGAGGGAAGGGTGTGCCGGCCCCCAGGAGGGTGTTTGGAGAGCCTCCCTGGAACCCCGTCCTTACTCGCTGCTTTGACCCAACTCTGCGATGCCAGGAAGCCATTAACGAGATGAACGACGAGCTGCAGGAGAATGCACGGGAGACGGAGCTGGAGCTGCGGGAGCAGCTGGACATGGCCGGAGCCCGCGTTCGAGAAGCACAGAAGCGCGTGGAGGCGGCCCAGGAGACGGTGGCCGACTACCAGCAGACCATCAAGAAGTACCGCCAGCTGACTGCCCACCTTCAGGTGCCTGCCCACTCCCACTCTGCCCACCGTTGCTATGGCCCAGCGCACCCTGGTGACCCAGCTGTGTCCCGTTGTCTCCGTTCCCAGGACGTAAATCGGGAATTGACAAACCAGCAGGAAGCATCTGTGGAGAGACAGCAGCAGCCGCCTCCAGAGACGTTTGACTTCAAAATCAAGTTCGCTGAGACGAAGGCACATGCCAAGGTCAGGAAGTGGGTGGTCTGAAGTTGGGGGTATTAGAGAGCCAGCCTGAGTGGGGCCATGGGGTGATGTGCTCTGGGGTTCTGGGAAGCAGGATGGCCTGGCTGATCCTAGAAACAAGGCACATTGTTTCTCACAGGCGATCGAGATGGAGCTGAGACAGATGGAGGTGGCCCAGGCCAACAGGCACATGTCCCTGCTGACAGCCTTCATGCCTGACAGCTTCCTTCGGCCCGGTGGGGACCATGACTGCGTTCTGGTGCTGCTGCTCATGCCTCGCCTCATTTGCAAGGTAAGGCCTGCCAGTCACGGAAGCCACATAAGCCACTGACTGGGTACCCGTGAGCTCGGCGTTGGGTGGGGCGTGGAGAGAGCAGCAGCTGCGGACTGCCCACTAAGAGTTGGTGAGATAGCAGAGGTGCCCGGTCAGCAAGGTCACAGAGGACATGCAGCCAGCCTTTATGTCTGGAGGCTCTTTATTTATTTATAACACAGAGAGGCAGACAGACAGAAGCGGAGGGAGATAACGGGCAATTGTAGGTTCTTTATCTGAAGATGCAACCAACTGCAGACCAAAAAGTTTGGGGGAAAAATTACTCGTGTACCAAACATGTACCGATTTTTTTTTAACTCCTTGATCAAGGTAGTTTAACTTGTACCAGTTACGTTGTGTTGGTATTATAAGTAATCTGGGGATTTTTTAAGATACAGGCAAACACCGTACCGTTTTCTGTGACACAATAGAGCATCCATGCATTAGTGCATCCCAGAGGGTTCTGAAGCCAGTCCGCTGCAGTACGAGGGACAGCAGTACCACACCCCACATTGCATAGAAAGGAGGGGAGGCTTCTTTGCAGGGTGCAGTTGACGATCTGCTCTTGATGAGGCCTGGATGTGACTGAAGGAATAACATTTACACTGAGAGCCAAGAAGATGGCCAGGGGTTGGTAAGGGGGCCAGTGGCAGGGTAGGTAGGCATTCTCAGTGGAGAGATGATGAAAACAGCAGGTTTGAGTCTGTCAGGACTTGGTGCCTGTGCCTCTCACTGCTTTTCATTCTGGATCCTCAGTCCTCACAAGCTTCTCACATCTTTCCCCTGCTCCCCGGAGACTCCCTGTCTCCCTAAGAGCTGCTTTCTGCTTGCTTTCCCACGAGAACCCATGCTCTCCACCGAATTGCTAAGCTATAGCGTATGCTCCTGGTTCTGCGGTGACTTCCAGGACCCCGATCTTCCTCCTGCAGGCGGAGCTGATCCGGAAGCAGGCCCAGGAGAAGTTTGAGCTAAGTGAGAACTGTTCCGAGCGGCCTGGGTTGCGAGGAGCTGCGGGGGAGCAGCTCAGCTTTGCTGCGGGGCTGGTGTACTCGCTGAGCCTGCTGCAGGCTACGCTGCACCGCTATGAGCAGTGAGTGACGTGTCCCCCACCCCCTCGTGGTCCAGGGCTGGATGGACCTTGGCTCACAGTCCTTCCCTGCCTCTAGCGCCCTCTCTCAGTGCAACGTGGATGTGTATAAGAAGGTGGGTGGCCTCTACCCTGAGATGAGTGCCCACGAGCGCTCCTTAGATTTCCTCATTGAGCTGCTGCACAAGGATCAGCTGGACGAGACTGTCAATGTGGAGCCCCTCACCAAGGCCATCAAATACTACCAGGTCTCGGACGGGACTTCAGACTTTGGGAAGGAGGGAGGGAAGCTTAGTCTTGACAGGGTTATCGCGACAGTCTCATTATGTAATACAGGCTGGCCTTCAACTCCTGGCCCTCTTGCTTTAGCCTCCAAGTATTGTGACTACAGGCCTGTTTCACCACACCCGTACGGGTTTGCTCTTAGATGAACTGGCCTTATGATGCAGCTCTCTGGAGGGCTTTGAAAACCTTGTACCTTGGAAGATACACAGTGACCAGGGCTGAAACTGTAGATTGGGAAGGACACTCCCACCCTTCTGTGGGCTAACGACTGTTTCGTCATTCTTCCTCAGCATCTGTACAGCATCCACCTGGCTGAGCAGCCCGAGGACTGCACTATGCAGCTGGCCGACCACATAAAGGTGATATATCTGCATCAGTGCTGTGTCAGGCCCAGAGATCCTGGCCCAACAGGCGTCATATGAAACAGGACAGGGTCATCAAAAGCAGATCAAGGGGTTGGAGAGGTGGCTTGGTGGTTAAGGCACTCTCCTGCAAAACCTAGTGACCCAAGTTCGATGCCCCAATGCCCATGTAAAGCCAGATGCGCAAAGTGGTGCATGCATCTGGAGTTTGTTTGCAGTGGCTGGAGGCCCTGGCACACCCGTTCTCTCTCTGTCCCTCTCCTCCCTTCCTCTTCTCCTTCCCTCTCTGCTTGCAAATAGATAAATAAAAGTACTTTTTCAAAACAAGCAGATCGGGGAAGGCAGATCTGGCATTGGTAGAGGCGCAGACCCCTTAGAGATAACGATGAGACAAAGGGACTCCAGCTGGGGACCAAGAGCACCTGTCTTTCTTCACAGTTCACCCAGAGTGCTCTGGACTGCATGGGCGTGGAGGTGGGACGGCTGCGAGCCTTCTTGCAGGTGAGGCACATCCGGCTCTGGGCCTCCACTCCTCACTGCCAGCCCCAAGGCTGACTTGGCACCACGTCCATTTCCTTTCTCGTGTAGGGTGGGCAGGAGGCTACAGACATTGCCCTTCTGCTCCGAGACCTGGAAACGTCATGCAGCGACATCCGCCAGTTCTGCAAGAAGATCCGAAGGCGGATGCCAGGCACGGATGCACCTGGGATCCCAGCTGCGCTGGCCTTCGGACCACAGGTTTAGGGCTAAGCTGCATAATCCGGGAGGGGCCTAGCACGTTCAGATGTGATCCTGCCGGGACAGACCTGGTTTGGGGTAGCTAGGAACCATGGTGCCCGACGGCGATGAGCCCCTGACTCTACCTGCCTGTCACACAGGTGTCTGACACACTCCTAGACTGCAGGAAGCACCTGACATGGGTGGTGGCCGTGCTGCAAGAGGTGGCCGCTGCCGCCGCCCAGCTCATTGCCCCGCTGGCGGAGAACGAGGGGCTGCCTGTGGCCGCGCTGGAGGAGCTGGCTTTCAAAGCGAACGAGCAGGTAGGCTGGATGGCTGGGTAGGAGGGTTTGGAGAGAGAGTGAAAGCCGGTGCGGGACTTGCACCCGTGCCCTTGGCTCTGCAGATCTACGGCAGCCCCTCCAGCAGCCCCTACGAGTGTCTGCGGCAGTCATGCAGCGTCCTCATCAGCACCATGAACAAGCTGGCCACAGCCATGCAGGAGGGCGAGTATGACGCCGAGAGGCCCCCCAGCAAGGTGACTGAAGACTTCCAGGGTGGGGGGGAGGGTGGAGGCTGGAGGCAGCTTCTGGAGAGCTGCTGCCCGGAAGGTTCTCCCTGCCTCCATCCTCTGACCCTCCCACCCTTCAGCCTCCCCCGGTTGAGTTGCGGGCTGCAGCCCTGCGTGCCGAGATCACAGATGCTGAAGGGCTGGGCTTGAAGCTGGAGGATCGAGAGACAGTTATCAAGGAGTTGAAGAAGTCACTCAAGATTAAGGTGAGGGTGGGTGGGGTTCGGGATCTGGGGACTGGGGAGTTGGTGGGACCCTCGGCAGCAGTAAATGCTGAGAATAGGTAGCCGAGGAAAGAAGGGGCCTGCGATCAGGGCGTCGTCAGGGAGCTTTCTATGTCACCCAGATCCTGGGGCCGTGGGGAGGGTGCCGGGGGACTGGAAGTCTGTGCCTTGTCTAGGGAGAGGAGCTGAGTGAGGCCAATGTGCGACTGAGCCTCCTGGAGAAGAAGCTGGACAGTGCGGCCAAGGACGCAGACGAGCGCATCGAGAAAGTCCAGAGCCGGCTGGACGAGACCCAGGCCCTGCTGCGGAAGAAGGAGAAGTCAGGCACCACCCCAGGGCCCTGTGTTCTCCAGCGCGGCCTCCTGTTACTGGCTCTGCCTCTGGCATTTTCCCTCCCTTCTGACTCCATTTTCCCAACCCTTTTCTATCCCCCCCTTGCCTGGCTCCTCGTTGGCACGCCCCCCCCCCCCCATCAGGAGGTGTGCTGTGAGAAGGGACACTGCCTAAGCCCACATTCTCCCTCCAGAGAGTTTGAGGAGACGATGGATGCGCTCCAGGCTGACATCGACCAACTGGAGGCCGAGAAGGCCGAGTTGAAGCAGAGGCTGAACAGCCAGTCCAAGCGCACAATCGAGGGGCTCCGGGGACCCCCTCCTTCAGGCATTGCTACTCTGGTCTCCGGCATTGCTGGCGGTAAGTGTTGTGGGAGAGGTGGCATCTCTTCTCTTCTCTTGGCCTCAGTCCATCTTTACCCTGGGGATGTTTAGCAAGAACCATGCTTGTCCTATTTTCTGTCCGTTTTCACCACGTTTTTACTTTCTCCAAAGATATGTTAAGCGTCCCTCTGAGTAAAGTAGGGATTACCAAGACTGTCAGTGAAGTTGAGAATAGTGGTCACAGTTGGACTCTTGTCCTCTCTGGAGCTGCTGCCTGGCCTTTCAGTCTACATCCAGAGGCCTGTCAACCTGCAGCAGGCTGGGCTGACTCCTGATGCCAGCTTTTGATGGTCTTGTCTTGGGCACTGCATCCCTCTCCCCCGGAGTTCACGTGGTTTTATCCTGTGGTGTAGTTAATTCTCCTGTTTTGCTCATGGCTCGTGCTCTGACCTTTACCTGGTCAGGCCCAGTTTCCCTGGCTTCCTGGATAAGGAAGAGGCTGCTGCCTTTTCTGTTCTCATCACCTTGGTTGCTTTCTTACTTGCCTTCCCACCTTCAGAAGTCTCCTTGCCCCTGCTGCTCCTGTGTCCTATCAACATGCCTCACTTAGGCCTTGGTGGTGGTGGTGGTGGTTGTTGTTGTTTGTTTGTTTTTTGGCTTTTCAAGGTAGGGTCCCACTGTAGCCCAGGCTGACCTGGAATTCACTATGTAGTCTCAGGGTGGCCTCGAACTCCTCCTACCTGCCTCTCAAGAGCTGATTAAAGGCGTGACCACCACACCTTGCCAGGTCTGGTTCTTGTCACTGTTCTGTCACTGGCACATCCTGGTGACTCTGGTGGTATCGACAGCTCCAGCACTGATATGATTTAATACAGGCTCTTTAAACAAATTCTGGTTTTGAATTAATGAAGAGGTTCTTTTGCCTCGGAGCAAGGGGGTGCCTGAGGACTGAGGGAGCATGCTTGCACCTTCAACCCAAGCTCTGCTGCCTGGAGCACCGAGGGCGCAGGGGCGTTGGGGCCTCTTGAGCACTCCCCATGTCCTTGGAGATGGAGCGGGAGGAGCCTCGCACCCAAGTGCTCCTCTACACACTGAATCCTTCCTTACCAACCTTGACGCTGTCACAGATGCCTGCTCTCCCCCAGAGGCTGAGGCAGAGGCAGGGTCTTAGGTTTGCTTCTCAGGCAAGGGTTTTCCTGCAGGTTGTATCCAGGGTTCCTCTGCTCTGTCCCCCTTGCCCCACATCACCTAACTTCTTTCTCCTCTTTTCCTGCTCCCCCATGGGCTACCCCGAGCACAGAAGAACAGCAGCGAGGTAGAGACCCTCTCCAGCTGGGGTTTCTCAGGGCTCCTGGGAGTTGGGGCTGGGGTGCAGGGTGAGGCCTTCCCTTTGTGATTCACCAGACTGGAGATGGGGTGTCATGAGGAAAAGGGAGGAGCAGGGCGGAGCCTCTCCACCAGAAACAGAGGCCTTTGGGACGATGTCCCCAGCAGGTGCTCCTGGGCAGGCTCCAGGCCCCTTGCCAGGCCCAGGGCCAGTGAAGGACTCACCGCTGCTACTTCAGCAGCTCTCTGCTTTGAGGCTGCACATCTCTCAGCTCCAGCGTGAGAACTGCATGCTCAAGGTGAGGAGCTCCGGGGAGGACTGCCCACCTGGACACACGTGTCACTGCCGGATTTCAGAGTTCTTGTGGCACCTCCTCCCTCTGCCTTGTTCCCCACAGGGAGCCCAGATGAAGGCGTCCTTGGCAGCCTTGCCCCCTCTGCGTGTGGCCAAGCTTTCCGTCCCATCTCAGGAGGGTCCTGGCGGTGAGCTAACAACGGGAGCGCTGTATCGCAAGACCAGCCAGCTGCTGCAGACCTTAAATCAGCTGAGCACGAGCACCCACGTAGTAGATATCTCTCGCACCAGCCCCGGTATGTACTCGACTCTGATGCTGAACACAGACCTCTCCTTCCTCTAGGGGTTTCGTTCCACCGACGGTCTGTTCTGTGGAGACTCTTCCCACCACTGGTCTGTGGTTTTAGAGTTCAGCGCACTTAGTTCTCATTGTCTGTCTGTTTCACACACAGAGTCTTTCACCCCTGCTCTCATAATTTCTCCCTCCCTTTTTCCTTCCCTCCCTCTGCCTTTCTCCCTCACTGTCTGTCTGTGACCCTAAGGCCTGAGCATGCTGGGCAAGCACTCTATCACAGCTGTTTCCTCAGTCTTTTCCTTTTTTGCTTCTTTATTTTTGAGACAAGGTCTCAATAAGTTGACCCGACTGACCTTGAACTTGTTCTGTAGCTGAGGTGGTCCTTGAACTTGTGATAATCTTGTCTCAGCCCCCTGACTAGCTCAGATTATAGTTCTGTGCCACCAGGCCTGGCTTCACCCCCTTTCTCTCTGAAGTGTCTGTTCCCTGAAAGGGTCATCTTCACTCCTGATGCAGTTCAGTTGTCTGACTGGGCTCAGAGGGCCTGACCAGCTTTCCCTCTCCACAGTTGCCAAGAGCCCGTCTGCCCAGCTTCTGGAGCAAGTAGCGCAGCTCAAGTCCCTGAGCGACACCATCGAGAAGCTCAAGGTCACTTTAGATCCTGTTCTTCACCCTGTCACATTCCCTTCAGAGCAGTCCTTGGTGGAGCTGGGCACTTGCAGCTCACAGCGAGGGCGTGGACCCAGATCCGGGCTAGGTGGCACCTGAGGGAGGGGGTGGAATGGACTTGTTTATGCAAAAAAGATGACTTCAACAAAACGCACGAGCTAGGATCATCTCTAGGTGGGAGAGAACGCTACCTCTGAACCACCGGTGGGCACCTGAGGGCATCTTCAGGGTGTGTGGCTCATACAGAAGCTTCTGTCAGCTGAGGTCACCGGGGGTAGAATGGTTAGATGCGGCTTTGGTCCTTAAAGATGAGGGTCTGTAAAGGAGGGATGTTGGAGAGGCGAGAGCAAGTCCCTGGCCCCTGACAACAGTGTTTCTGGGAAACCAGGGAGGTCTTGTACTACCTACCTGTGGCGGCCCCTAAATGAACCCTCTCTTCCTCCCCAGGATGAGGTCCTCAAGGAGACAGTCTCTCAGCGCCCTGGAGCCACAGTCCTCACTGACTTTGCCACCTTCCCTTCATCAGCCTTCCTCAGGGTAAAGGGGACATGGGTGCAGGGGAGTCCACCTCCCGCGGAATTAGAAGAGGCTTCTCTGGAGTCTCAGGCCCAACCACCTTATACTTTGTTTTGTCTGGTAGCTACTCCAAAGAGCTTATAGTGCTTCCAGACTTCCAGACTTCAGCGCTGGAAGACCTTTTATACCAGGAGGGACGCGGCCCCTCCAGGAACCCCATCACGGCCCATAGTCCCATTCTAACTCAGAGTGTCATCATAACCTAGGAACTCGGAAGTTTCCTGTTCCCTGGGGCTGCCATGGTGTCGGTACTCAGGGACCCTTCAGGTGAGCCCCTGACTGAAGTCCTCTCCCCCTCCCCAATCCCCAGGCCAAGGAAGAGCAGCGAGAGGACACAGTGTACATGGGCAAAGTGACCTTCTCGTGCGCAGCTGGCCTTGGACAGCGACACCGGCTGGTGCTGACACAGGAGCAGCTGCACCAGCTTCACAGCCGCCTCATCTCCTGAGCTGCTCTGCTGCTCTCGGCCTCGGCCTGCCTGCCGCCACTGCTGACCCCAGCTGGGAAGAGCCACACCGCCAAGCTTGGCTGCCTGTCCCCTTCCCTTAACCCGGGTTTGCCTGTTCCCACCCCTGGCCTCTTCCGTGATTGGCTGTTCAGCTGCTCCCTCTTTCCTGAGGGGCCTCAGGGCATGTGGGGAGGGGTTGGCTGAGACCCCACCCCTAATGTGAGTGAGGTCCCCCTGATCCAGGGCTTCACTCTTTGATTAAAGCAACTTCTGCTTCATTGCGTCTGGTCTGCGTGGTGCTGAGGGTGGGATTTGGGCCACTTGCCTCCCAGCAGGATGGAGGAGAAGGGATGCCAGGGAAACCGGGTGTGTCAAGCTTTAGTGGCCAGTAGGTGCTGTGCCCCTTCAATGAGCAAGGTCCAGGACCAGTACTTAGCAAGTTCCTAGGGAATTCAGAGGGCTGGAGCCACGGAGTGCTGCCATCCTGCTGGGCTTCCTAGAACCCTGACACGCCTTCAGTCCAGACTCTGGAGCTGCCTGTGACCTCATTCAGCCAGTGTAACGTGCACTAAGCGAGGGCGAAGGCGATGCAGCAAGTCCAGAGGAAAGGAGGGGACTTGTAGAAGCTGCTCCCAAACCTATGTCTGCTTTCACAAATTTCCAGATTTGGGGCTGGAGACATGGCTCAGCGGTTGAGGCGCTTGCCTACAAGGCCTAGGGACCCGAGTTTGATCCCCCAGTATGCACGCAAATCCCGACGCATAAAGTGGTGCATGCATCTGAGGTTGGTCTGCAGTGGCTTAAGGCCCTGGTACACCTATTTTCTCTGTCTCTCTTCTATTTCTCTCAGCTTGCAAATAAAGAAATAAAATTTAAAAAGAATTAGATCATTCTCAACCCATCCATCATACATTGTAATTCTTTAAAAAAAAACACATTTGCAAGCAGAGAAGGGGTGGGTGCACCAGGACCTCCAGCTGCTGCAGACCAACTCCAGATGCATGCATCACAGTGTGCATCTGTCTTTACTTGGGCAATCAAACTCCAGTCATTAGGTTTTGCAGGCAAGCACCTTAACCACTGGGCCATCTCTCCAGCCCCATTGTAATTTTTATAAGCACTTTTTTTTGTTTTTCGAGGTAGGGTCTTACTCTAGCCCAGGCTGACCTGGAATTCACTATATAGTCTCAGGGTGGCCTTGAACTCACGGTGATTCTCCTACTTCTGCCTCCTGAGTGCTGGGATTAAAGGCCTGCACCACCACGCCCAGCATAATTCTTTAAAAAAACTCATTTATTTGAGAGAGAGAGAGAGAGAGAGAGGTCCTCTTTTATTTATTTGCTCTCAGAGACTAGAGCTGGTGCTGCTATTAGGACAAAAGCAAGAAAATCCCTTCCTGGGAGGATGTCTGTGTGCTGCCTGGTTAGGTTTGGAATGGCCACTGAGCCGCCATGATGGCCAGGGGCAGCCTTGGCAGATGGACAGGCTTGCTGTATTGCCTCCAGGCTGGGTTGGAACAAGGCTGACAGCCCCTGTCCCTTACTATCCTAGTGTGGTCTCAGCTCTAATGTCCCACTACTTAACCTAATGGCTTGTCCTTTCTTGAGATCCAGATCCAACTGGATGGCAGTGTCCACTTTCTGAGGCGCTTTGAGCAGCTCTGACACTTGCTTTATCCATTTGAAATGATTTTGCGAGGAGGTGTTAAGAGCATCATCCTGACCTCTGAAGATGTCAGCATCTGCCGGTCATCCTGAAACCATATAACAAGAAGAGGCGAACCATGTCTCTGTCTCTGGCAATGCCACCATGCCATTCTGCTGGCGCCTGGATGAAGACCCTCCTGATATTTTACACCCAGATTGGCATAGGCACTCTTTAAGAAATTTTTCTTTTTTTTAAATACTTTATTAATTTTCAAGCAGAGAGAGAGAGAGAGAGAGAGAGAGAGAGAGAGAGAGAGAGAGAACGAACCAGGGCCACCACCTTGTGGGTCTGGCCTATGTGGGTCCTGGGAAATTGAACCTGGGGCCCTAGGCACTGGAGGCAAGTGCCTTAACCACCGAGCCATCTCTCCAGCCCTAAAAAAATATTTTCTGGAAAAAAAAATTTCAAGGCAAGGTCTCACTCTTGCCCAGGCTGACCTGGAACTTACTCTGTAGCCCAGGCTGGTCTCAAATTTATGGTGATCCTCCTACCTCAGCCTCCTGAGTGTTGGGATTATAGACATAAACCACCAAGCCTGGCTTATTGACAATTTTTTGTTTGTTTGTTTTTCCAGGTAGGGTCTCACTCTAGCCCAGGCTGACCTGGAATTCATTACGTAGTCTCAGGGTGGCCTCGAACTCATGGTGATCCTCCTACCTCTGCCTCCCGACTGCTGGGATAAAAGGTGTATGCCACCACACCTGGCATTATTGATAATGTTTATACGTATATATAATGTATTTTGATATATTCATCTCACCACCCCTCCCCCACTGAACTCCTTCTCAACTTGTTCCACTTTTGCTTGGATGTCCTCTTTTCTGGTGACCTCCTGAGCTTTCTTCCCTCCCTCTCTCCTTCTCTCTTTCATACTTACAGACACTCTCATATATATACACACTCATTTTCTTTGAGGTAGGATCTCATTCTAGCCCAGGCTAGCCTGAAGCTCACTCTGGAGCTCAGCCTGGTCTTGAACTCATGGCAGTCCTCCTACCTCAGTTTCTCAAATGCTGGGATTCTAGGTTTTAATTTTCTGTCAATGAAAATAACAAATTTTTGTACATATGCAATGTCACAAGAAATGTTGTGACGAGCTTATGGTCGAACACCTGACTTAATGCATCTGGATATGTAATTTATTTTCTTACCTGTTTTAAAAATATTTTATTTATTTATTTATTTATTTGAGAGAGAGAGAGAGAGAGAGAGAGAGAGAGAGAGAGAGAGAGAGAGAGAGAGAGAGAGAGAATGAGTGCTCCAGGGTTTCCAGCCACTGCAAACAAACTCCAGACACATGTGCCACCTTGTGCATCTGGCTGTACATAGGTTCTGGGGAAATCCAACTTGGGTCCTTCTGCTTTGCAGGCAAACGCCTTAACTGTTAAGCCATCTCTCCAGCCCCTAAATATTTTTATTTTATGTTCTTTATTTGCAAGCAGAGAAAGATAGAGAGAAGAGACCTGCTAGGGCCTCTAGCCACTGCAAACAAACTCCAGGTGCATACGCCAAATGTGTGCTGGGGAATTGAACTTGGGTCCTTAGGCTTTGCAGGCAAGTGCCTTAACCACTGAGCCATCTCTGCAGCCCTTATTTATCTTTATGTATGGGGGTGTGTGTTGCAGATGCACCCACCCCATGTGCACAAGTGAGAACTTGTAGTAACTATACTATTACTTATGGTCTAGTGTTCTCTGCCTTTCACAAAGCACAAAGCAAGGGGCCCAGTGTTCATTCTCCCTCAGTGCTTGAATCTTTGTGTGTGCATGTGTGTATGTGTGTGTGTGCATGCGTACGTGTGTATGTATGTGTGTATGTGTGTGTGCATGTGTGTGTATGTGTGTGAGTTCGTGGATGAAGGTGAAGGTCAGAAGACAAGTTCAAGGTCGGTCCTCTCCTTCCCTTGTGTTTGAGGCAGGGTCTCTTGTTTGGCAGCCGGGAGTGCCAGAGCTTTCCCATTCTCCCGGCTCCACCTCTCACTGCCTCCCATTGCCATAGGCACATCGGCATCTCAGATACATGCACCACTTTGCATCTGACTTAACGTGGGTGCTGGAGAGGGTCCAACTCTTAGACCGCCTTGCAAGCAGGTGCCTTTAACTGCTGAGTCATCACTCCAGTCCCCAAGGCTGCTGAATATTTAAAAAAATATATTTTTTATTCATTTGTTTGAGAGACAGATTATATATATGTATATGTATATATGTATGCACACACACATACACACACACACATAGAGAGTCAAAGAGAGAGAGAAAGTACCTGGGTATGCCAGGGCCTCCTGCCATTGCAAATAACTCCAGACACATGCACCAGTGCTGGGATTAAAGGTGTGTGCCACCATAATCAGCCCCATAAGTTAATTTTAAAAGTGAAGAATGGGGCTGGAGAGATTGCCCAGTGGTTAAGGCCTTTGCCTTTAAAGCAGAAGGCTGAGTTCAATTCCTCAGTACCCACGTAAAGCCAGATGCACAAGGTGGCGAATGCGGCTGGAGTTTGTTTGCAGTGGTTGGAGACCCTGGTGTGCCCATTCTCTCTATGTGTTCTTCTCTCTTTCTCTCTCTCTCCTGTCTCTCAAATGATAATAAATAAGTGTGAAAAAATGAGCAATTGAGTTAATAAGTGATAAAACATGTCTATACTTTGTTCAAGTTTTCATATAGTGAAAAATGTCCTATTTTGAAAGTAGGTACAGTCCTTTTCAATGAGGTTATGTTCTTTAGAAAAAGGAACGTGCCCACTGAGTTCATTCTACTCTGGCTTATTGATCAGTTCATGTAGATAACGTATACACTGCATCCTGATGACATTCTCTTGTCCTCTACCCTCTCCCACTGAACCCCTTCTTTCCAATTGGCCCCCTACAGCTTTGACTTCTTGTTTCACTTTGTTTAGTGATCCTGCAGAAGTATGTGGGTGATGGGTGATTTGCTAGAGTATGGTCACCTTCCCAGTGGCTACATCACTTCATGCTGTTTATTTTTTATTATTTATTTATAAAGAGAGAAACGGAGTGGGCACACCAGAGCTTCTTCTTTTTTTTTTTTTGAGGTAGGGTCTCGCTCTAGTCCAGGCTGACCTGGAATTCATTCTGTAGTCTCAGGGTGGCCTCGAACTCATGGTGATCCTCCTACCTCTGCCTCCCGAGTGCTGGGATTAAAGGCGTGCGCCACCACGCCCCGCCACACCAGAGCTTCTTGTCACTGCAAATGAACTCCAGATGCATGAGCCACTCCATGCATCTAGCTTTATGTGGGTACTGGGGAATCGAACCTGGGTCACCAGGCTTTGCAAGAAAGCACCTTTAACCACTGAGACGTGTCTCCAGCCCCCTTTCTAGTCTTGATGGACATCTGGATTGCTTCCAAGTTTGTGTTCCCACTAAACATATTATATATAAGCATGCTTCCTTGTTCATGTGCCCAGAACATATGTAAGAGGTTTTTCTTAGGAGTGGCATATTGGTCATTTGGTAATATTTGGCAAGATTAAATATTGCCACATTGTCTTTCCAGAGTGGCTATTATTCGTTACGCTCTCCAGCAGGATGGGTCCCCATGGCTGGCTACAGGTCTGCCTCTCAGGGGAGGTGGGAGAGGGGAGAGGAGGTGGGAAGATAAGACTGAGGAGGAACGAGGAAGTCAGTCAGAGGAAGGCCTCTGCCAATCCAAGGAGTTCCAACTTTGGCTGCACACTGGGAAGCCACTGGCCATTTGGGAACAAAATTTAAAAAACGGATCTTAGAAAGGTAAGCCTTTAAAATTTCCTCTTGGTTTGTGTTGGGTGGTGATGGGGGTGGGATTGGCTTAGACCAACAGCAAGATTCAAGGTCACAGCAGAGAGGAAGAGGTCCATGGAGAGAGGCATAAAGTGACACTGAACAAGTGTCTTGGGACACAGAACCGAGCTTCCCAGAGCTCCCACCTCTGTCCTTACACAATCCAGTTAGGCTCACACGCTGCTGGCCAGGTCTAAATGGCAAAATACCCTGGCAAAAGAGTGTGGCATTCTTTATTTCTTGGGGGGGGGGGGGTTTCAAGGCAGGATCTCGCTCTAGTCCAGGCTGACCTGGAATTCACTCTGTAGTCTCAGGGTGGCCTCAAACTCACGGCGATCCTCCTACCTCTGCCTCCCGAGTGCTGGGATTAAAGACGTGCGCCACCATGCCTGGTTTGTGGCCTTCTTTAGCAAAGATGAAGATGCATGTGCCCAGTGGCCCAGAAGCCCCCAAATATACTAAGAGAAAATAAATGAGAATAAAACAGAAGGAAAAAGGTCAACAATGTCAGATGTAATAGAGAAGGCTGTCTGTCAAGGAAAGGCCTGAGGGATGCCCACTGCCTCAGGCAGTCCCTCTGGTCGGGCCTCCTGTCAGGTTGGTTAGCTGAGAACAGACTGCTGAGACATCAGCTCTGTTATCAAGGGAGCGTTTCAAACATACATATTTGACAAGTGGCGATATAACACAAGGGGAAACCAATACAGGTAAATCATTATCCAACACTATCTACCGGAAGTCCAGATGGATTGAATATTTAAATTTTAAATGGGCTGGAGG
>PVHP010011458.1:0-45079 GCA_004024765.1 Zapus hudsonius | reverse complement strand
GTCCTGGGGAATTGAACCCAGGGCCTTAGGCACTGGAGGCAAGTGCCTTAACCGCTGAGCCATCTCTCCAGCCCAGTGGATGCTGTTTCTATAAGACCTTCTTCCCAGTTGTCAAGACATTTTTAATTAAACGGAAAGCAAACCCTGATAACTAGTGCATCAACTTAGCTCGACTCAGAATCAAGAGGAGGGGAGGGAGGGAAAGATGGCTCATGGTATTACATCTCTTAAAACTATCTACACTTTAACAGAAGAAACTACCCAGACCTAAAAGTTCCCAAAAATTTTAGGCACTGCACTAGGCCAAATGGGGAGTGAATTTTGGAAGGAGTTCTGTGTTCCACCTGAGACCTTACCATAGAGTCTACTTCCTCTTTTCTCAAGGAAGTCTAGATGGTGTGAAGGATTGGGCACACCTCATATGGATGTCCCACGTGAGGGTTTTCCTCATCTTTATGGCGCACATTCTTTTAGGGAAAAGAAACAAGGGTTTCATAGATAGGACCAGAAGACTGGCTAATGCCTCGGATGATGAGGTGACAGGAGTGGCTGACCCTCCACAGAAGAAGAGTCATCTCTTAACGACTACCATTGGGACTGGGGAATGTCTCCCGAGGGCCTCACACCACCTGACTTGTATCCCTGCACCCAATAAAAAGCTAGGTATGGCCATGCGTGCTTGTAACCTATAGACTTCCATCTAAAGGACACACCTATGTTCTCCATTGCCCTATGTGGGGAAGTGGCCAGGGCACACACATGTGCACACACATGTGAATATGCTATACATACACACACTGCACACACACACACACACACACACACACACACACACACACACACACGGGAATCAAACTCGGGTCCGTAGGCTTTGCAGGCAAATGCCTTAACCACTGAGCAATCTCTCCAGCCTTTTATTTCACATTTTTAAAATACCACCCTGGTTATTAGGTGGAGGACAGATTAAAAAGTAAAGACAAATGAAGAATTTGAATGCTTGAACGAGGTGGCAGAGGAAGTGTGGAGATAATAGGCATGCTTTACAGGGAGGACCAAAAGGACTTGCTGATGAACCGAATGATAGACATGGGAGAAAAGAGAAACTATGCGTAATTTCCCAAGATTTAAGTCTGAACAACAAAGGTGCTTGTACTGAGAGAGAGAAGAAACTGGTCGTTTCATTTAGGTGAATAGGTATCTGGTCTTGGGAAATCTCCATAAGACACTTTTAAGTTTATGGCCCAAGCAAGTGAGAAGGCAAACTATGAGCCCCCGGGGTGGTGCTGTATGCCTGCAGGTCCGGGACCACCCAGGTTGAGGCAAGAGGACTATGACTTTGGGGTCAGCCTGGGCTACATCATGAGACATTATTAAAAGGATGAGGAGGAAAAGGAGGGAGAGGAGGAAAAAGAGGAAGTTACAATTACAAATCTGGGTCTAGACCTCAGGGAGAGAGAGACCTGTAGACAAAAATTCAGAAATAGGGGATCTAGAGATGGCTCAGTGGTTAAAGGTTTTTGTTTGCAAAGCCTGACAGCCTAGGTTCAATTCCCCAGTACCCATGGAAAGGCATATGCACAAAGTGGTGCATGGATCTGGAGTTTGATTTTGGGAGGCCCTGGTAAGCAATCCCTCTCCCTTTCTCTCTGTCTCTCTCCCTTTCTCTCTGTTTCTCTCTTTGTCACTCAAATAATAAAATATTTTTAAAATACTCAGAAATAGTAACATAGTAGAAATTGAGATAAGGGTTTTTTTTAATAGAGAAAAGATGAAAAGTTATTTATAAAAGTTTGAAATAAGGTCATGACATAACATTTAGAAAAACAGAAAATATTTGGAAAAGGAACAGCCTTTGAGATGGACAGAAATCATGCCTTAATGACAAGAATAGAGAGACTCCTTGGATAGATGGGTCCATGACTCCAGTTCTTTCTAGAGGTCCAGTGAGAAGGGGAAAGTGATGTGGCTGGTGGATTTGATTGGTTGGAGGTCTTCAACCACTGTGAAAAGAGCAGTTTCATAGCGGCTGAGGATAGATCAGATTAGAGTGATGTGAAGAATGCTTGTGAGAAGAAACTCTGGGGTTGGAAAGATGGCTCAGGGGGTCAGGTGCTTACCTGCAAAGCCTAACGACCCAGGTTTGAGTCCCTGGTACCCACATAGAGCCAGATGCACAAGGTGGCACATGCATCTGGAGTCTGTTAGCACTGGCTGGAGGCTCTGGTGTGCCCATTCTCTCTGTCTATTTTCTATCTCTCTCTGCTTGCAAATAAAAAAACTAATAGAGAAGACGCTCTGGGGATACTGAGTGTAATTTTGAAGATGTTGAATGGAAAGTAGCTCTAGAAGAAGACAGCACAGAATCAAGGGTTAATTTTGTTCATAGAACATATTAGCGCATGTTTGAATGGCTGGTGGGCTTGATCTGGGACAGAGGGAGAAACTGGAGATTCAGGAAGGGAGAGCTTTAGGAGTGAAGTCTGGGGATGGAAAAGATGGAGTTCAATTTCCCAAGAGTTGGCCTACCTCCAAAAACGAATTAAAAAAAATAAACTTATTTTTTAACTTATTATTCTTTTAGCACACTATATCATAACATGAATGTATCCTACAGTGAAGACAGCTAGTAGTATATTTTATGAAGTCTATAAAATCTTCAGTTTGTAAGATTTCTCTGACAAGATGTTGGGTTGATGTAGAACTGCGCATGAAACACTTGTTAATGGTTCTCGTTCTCTTTTTAATCCTTTACCAGGCAATGCATTTGCTAGAGTCAAGACTGGAGATTACCATTACTATGGCTATGGGACCAAGAAAGACTATGAAACAGCGGCCACGCATTACAGCATTGCCGCTGACAAGTACCACAATGCACAAGCCATGTTCAACCTGGCCTACATGTATGAACACGGCTTAGGTATTGCAAAGGTAATTGCATTGGTTCAGACCTAGCTCTGTGGGAAGGGAACATTTATGATGTCATCAGTATATACAGAAGGAAAAGACATGCTGAGCCCCTCCCATATGCCACTATATACTGCGATTAGAAATACCCTCATATCATACCTTTATGCCAAAGACATAATTAATAAGTAGGGAAATTCTAATCTTGGCCAATCTGATTCACACATTCCTCCTTCTCTCCCACAAGTTTTTTTTTTTCTCGTGGGCCTCCATTCTTCTCCACCTCCAGGCTTTTTGCATTGAAATCACTACTAGCTCCTAAGTGGTCAGTAACAAAAACAAAGTAGAAAGAGGCCAGAAGTGGAGAAGGAGGTGCCATTCATTCAGAAAGGTCTCATGTTTCTTCTTGGCATAGTATTGGCACTCTAGAAAGGCCGACAACAATGGATCTCCATCCCACAAAGACTACAGCTGAATTAGGCATGTTCATTAGAAAGAGAGAGAGAGAGAGAGAGAGAGAGAGAGAGAGAGAGCACTAACACCTCAGTACTGGTGGGAAGATTCCTTAGTCAGTGGGAACAAGATGGTATTGAGGTCTAACAGGGTAAAAAAACAAAAAAAGATGTGTTATGGACTGATCCAGTATGCCCACCGAGGAGGGCCCCCAGCGGGTTGGAGAAAGGGAGGAGGAAAATGGGGGTAACACCATGAGATTTTCTCATACAATGTATTTAATTATGGATAATAAAGATATCAACAATAGAAAAAGATGTGTTAAATGCCAATAATCATAACAGCAACCAGGCATGGGTTAGGTGTGTTATTTACACCATGTCGTTTAAATCATACAACCATTTGATGAGGTGAGTTCTGTAATTGTCCTTCCTGTACGCATCACAAACCCCCAGTGCAGTGCACAGTTTAAGTCACTTGATCAAGTTTGCAGAGCTGATCAATGGTGCAGCCAGAATTTCATCTGATCTAATTTTTTTTTGAGGGAAAAAATAGGACCTATGATGAGTCACTGTTAGTGATGAAGTATGTTTCTCTTCAGTGTTGATATTCCTAAATACATTTCGAGAGCCAGATAATATAGATGTTATTGGCTTTTGATGATCTCTCCTTTCTTCCATTTGTGTTAGGATTTGAGAATTATTGGCAGGGGCTTTTCTGAGAACTGCTGATCGGGTGCTCACTGCAGCTAAAGGCTTGTTATTCAGGTACAGGTCATCCAGAGGTCCAGATCCCTGCTGTCTTGTCCTCTGGCAGCCAGCTTTTTGGCTGATGGCTTTTCATCAGCCTTGACACCCTAAGCAGTAAAATGTCAAATCCAAGTCCAGCTCATTTTCCCCATTCCTATGCCTGTGTTTGTAAAATTTGAGGGAGAATGGATGGGACGCAGTAGCTAAATGGGATGGTTCTCTGGATGCTACTTAGCTATTGTCTACCTCCCGCTGCCACACACGTAGGTAAAACAGAACTAATGATTTCTGGCCTACCCCCAGCTTGGAGGATAAAATGGGTAAGCTTTTGTGAAAGGGCTTTGTAGTTAAACAGTGTGAAATGACTATTTAGATCAGAAGGGAATTTGAGCTGTTGCTAAGGTTTCAACAAGATTATAGCTTTTATTCATAATTCATCATGTAAAACATATGAACCTGAGAGAGGTATTGTTTATAGAAAGTATGCAATTAACTCTGTGTTAAATTCAAGCTAGTCTCTCCTATGCTGTATGATTGAAAAACAGCTTATTCTCCTGACAGCCACATCCTCTCCACAGAGGGGCCAATTTGCCCTGAGTCCCATAGGGCAGAAAGAGGCATCCTCTCAGGACACACTGTCTGGTGCTCAGCTGGCCAACCAAAACCAAAAGTAGAAGCTTTGGTTTTTCTCCTCAGAGTCACCTCTGTACCTCTCTGCTGGGCACTTTCTTCACAATTCACAGAGCAGCTGTTGAGGCATCCATTTCATACATTCAAAAAGATAACTTTGAAGTGTCTGACTGGCTTCTTTTCTGCCTGGTTTCCTCTCAAATCATACATAGTTCATTTTGATCAGTCTACCTCAGTTGAGGTCGATTGTTTTCCTAACAGAAAATATCAACATTAAATGCAAATATGTGTGTGTGTGTGTGTGTGTGTGTGTAGAAAGAAAGAATAAATGAACGAACCGGGTATTTCTCTCAGACCTAGACATATGAATTTTACATTTTGCTAATGAGGGTTTTTATCCTTAATCTCTTATTTAGCATTTTAGAAAAATAATTCACCAGATATCTGGGCAAGGTCAAAGTTTATTAATATTGTCATTTCATAGTCATATTAATAAGGAGATTCTAGAGGCAAGAGAGATGGCTCACAAGTTAAAGGTGCTTGCTTGCAAAGTCTGTTGGCCTGGGTTCAATTCCCCAGTGCCCATTTAAAGCCAGATGCACAAAGTGGAGTTCACTTGTAGTGGCTGGAAGCCTTGGCATGTCCATTCTCTCTCTTTCTCTCTCTAGTGCATAGGCACGCTCTGGCTCTGCTTCTCTCTCTCTCTCTGTCTAATAAATAAATATTTATAAAGAAGGAGATTCTAATACGTAAAATGAACACCCAGTCAATTTAAACTGATTCCAATGAAAGCAAAGAGGTTAGGAGAATATCCTTCATAGTGTTTGTCGTGTGTTTTAGCATTTCTTCAGTCAGACTCATCACAATCCTTTTTATTAGTTTTATTACTGTGACATCATTACCAGAATTCACTGAGACTAAAAGAAAGTTGGTGAAATCAAGTGCTATAAGCCCATGTGTTTCTGATCTCTGGGGATGAAAGTGAAGTAAAATCAGCTCTTGATAAATGAGTGTAAAAATATGGGTCACAATGTTCTCATTTGTCCTTAGGAAAGGAAGGTGGGCCCAGGGTTATGCAGGTGACTTATTCTAATCGCTTCCCTGAGAATCACCTCAGCTCAATAAGCTGCTTGACCTAAACGGAGGGTCAGGGCTGAATGCATCAATATTTTGTGAACATAAATAATACCTAGAGAGAATTAGAAGATGTGGAAAGATCTATGGCCATTCTACCATGAATACACCCAATCTTGGAAGCTAAGTCAGGGTCAGGCCTGCTCAGTGCTTGGAGGGGAGATGTGGAAAGATTCTGCATTCAGCTCACAAACTCTTTTGCAATTTGTATTTGCTTTGGAATTACTTCAGGAATCTAACAAGGAACAGAACCTGTTATCCATCCTCTTGCCCATTCCATCTGCCTCTACCCTGGTACAGGTCTGAAGTTCTGCTCACTTAGGCTTGTTGCAAAGGCTGCTTGGGGTCTTTAAATTTCTAGTAGAGATCTCTCTGCTCACTGACTGCTCTCTGCCAGTCTGTAGGATAATTGCTGGGGTTTGTCTACTCAGAGACTACATGCCCCACCCCCTTCACGTCCACCAAGCACTTCTTCATGGAAATCAGTGTGGACTCAGGTAGCTAAGAAATAGAGGAGGCTTCTTCCTAGTCTCTATATCCTTTCCTTGACTGAATGTAGCACTAAGCCTAGAAGCCCTAGGGAATTGCAGAACCTCTCAGTGGAGAAAACTGGAGTCTCTTAATTACCATGTGAAGAAAATTCACCACCAACCAGGTGTATCCACATTAAAATATTGACTGAGGCAAAAACATACAGGTGGTGTTTAGCCACTGAAGCTTGGTGGTTGGTATAGGTGTTAACATTTCCTTAATGAACACTTAATTCAACAAGCACTATCATGTTATTGTTGATAAAGTATAATTTGGTACTGTAACTTTCTCCATATTACTTGTCTTTTAAAAAACTACAAATAAGCAAACACAGAAGTTGAATCTTACTGGCTGTTTGCCTAATAAAGTCCAGACTGCTTACCTTAAATTCAAACCTTTCTTTGACTTAAACAGTAGCCTGTTATGCCACTTTTCTCCCCAAAACATATTATATTCCCTGCCTTCAAAGACCTTGAATGGGGCTCTCATTTTTAATTTTTTTTATTTATTTGAGAGAAAGAGAAATAAAAAACAGATATTGTGAGCATGCCAGGGCCTTTTGCTGCTGCAAATGAACTCCAGATGCATGCACCACTGGTGCATCTGGCTTTAATGGGTATTGGGGAGTCATACCTGAACCAGAAGGTTTTGCAAGCAAGTGTCTTTAACCACTGAGCAATCTCTCCAACCCATGACCTTTTTGTAAATTAAAGAATTCATGCATGTTTAAAGATAATGACTAAGAAAGCTACCCTAAAGATAAAATAAGAAAGAAAATTATTTGGAGTTGAATTTCAAATACATACACACAAATATGCTGCTGCAAATGAACTCTGTGTGTGTGTGTGTGTGTGTTTAGGCCTATTTTTAACATCCTGAAAAGAAAACATAACCACAAATATAAGTACACCTGTCAAAAATAAAAGTATGTCCCAAAACATTTTTATTTTTTGTTTGGTCTCACTATAACACTATGGAACATTACAGTTTAAGTTTTACACACCAGAATAACATTATTGTCTAGAAAGAATAAAGTTAGTTATAATGGTCCTCCCAGACCACTTCTTAGAAATGGTCATAACCTTTCATAAAATAAAGATCTATGAACTAACGAAATAACCAGAAATATATGAAAGTGAGTATGTATAGCTTCATTGAGTACAGGGGGAAATCTTATAAAAACCCAAAATGATCCAAAATAGAAGTATGTTGTATAAAACATACATAATAAATACATACATTGGAATGTATTTTATACGTAGTGCTTAAGTGAGCAGAAACATATTATTTGGTTTTTAGCTCTAGCTCTGGTACAAATCATGGGAATTTGGTTAAGTAACTTAACTTGTTTCTGCCTCGATATCTTGATCTTCAAAGTGGAGTTAATAACGCACCTACCTTATTGAATTGTCATGTTGATTAAATCACAGTGGCACACACTAAGCATTTAAATAGCATTAGTCATTTATACTAGACAATTACTAAAAATATTAATTGGACATCAACACATTATTCCCTTATTAAGTGTATCTAATTATGGATAATTTAAAAAGCCAACTGAAAAAATATTAATTGGAAGAATACATTTGGTCATAGTATTTTGTTAAACATATATTATGTTAATAAGCATAAAATATGCAGAACAAGAAGCCCCTAAATTAAAGGATGTATGTGTTACCATAATGAATACACATACTCATGCTGAAAGAATGTGTATAAAATATAATTGGCTCTGTAAGGTAGAATTATGGGTGGCTTTTCCCCTGTTCAGTTGTATAATTTCAGAATTTTCTCAGATTTGCATGCAAAATAGTCATAATAAAAATATTAAAAAAAAACCCGAATAGTCTGTCTCAGTACAAGAGATTTTGGATGATACCTGAGATTTGGGCCTGGAGACCTCCTGCATCATGTAGCTGAACAGTGTTTATGAGCTTTGCTGTTGATGTCTCCATCTCTGAGTGGTCAGAAGCCACACTGAGCGCATGTACCCAAAGCAGTACTGTGGCACACCTCACATCAGGAACAGGTTGCTTCAGAAGACTCTGCAAATTGGTTTACATAACCTCCTAAATCACCCAATTAAAGCAAAAATAAAAGCAAATGTACCTCAGGCAAGTGAAATCTAAGTTGATTAATTGTACAACAAACTTCTCATTTACTGAGCCCTGGGCATCCACAAAGTAATATTTATC
The DNA here is from genome assembly GCA_004024765.1 of Zapus hudsonius. Lineage (NCBI taxonomy): Eukaryota > Metazoa > Chordata > Mammalia > Rodentia > Dipodidae > Zapus > Zapus hudsonius. The sequence continues at coordinate 36,483 of PVHP010011458.1, read as the reverse complement.
AAGGGGAAATTTTTTTAATAACTTGGACTTTTCACTAAACACAGTCAAAGAATAAGAAATCTCTTCTAGTGTTTGACAATAATTTTTTTAATTTGAAAAGTTTACTAAAACAAATCCTAGAAAAATACAACTTGCTAAAGGAGGAAAAATCCTAATGCTCACAACTATTAAGGAAATCAAATACATAACAGAAAACTTTCTGTTGAAAGAGAGCTGCATACAAAATGATTTCATCTGCAAATTCTACTAACCACTGTTAACCAGCATTCCAAGAGCCCTTTTGGAGAACAGAAAGTCAGGGAACATTCCTCAATACATTTTGTGAGGTCAATATAATCCTGACACCAAGGCTGTCCCACTAGTTCAAGAAAGGAAGGGCTGGAGAGATGGCTCATTGTTTAAGGCACTTGCCTCCAGTGCCTAAGGCCCCTGGTTCAATTCCCCAGTACCCACATAAGCCAGACCCACAAGGTGGTGGCCCTGGTGTTCTCTCTCTCTCTCTCTGTCTCTCTCTCTGTCTTTCTCTCTCTCTCCTCTCATCTCTCTGCTTGAAAAATGAATAAATAAAATATTTTTTTAAAAAAGAAAGGAAAACATTGAAGAGATGTGAAAAACACCAAACAAATTAACATTAGCAATTCTATAAAAATTCTTTTACATGAGTTGCCCTAAAAAAAATATTCAGGGATTGCCAGGCGTGGTGGCGCATGCCTTTAATCCTGGCACTCGGGAGGCAGAGGTAGGAGGATTGCTGTGAGTTCAAGGCCACCGAGACTACATAGTGAATTCCAGGTCAGCCTGGACTAGAGTGAGACCCTACCTCAAAAAACCATAAATAAATAAATAAATAAATAAATAAATAAATAAATAAATAAATAAATTCAGGGATTTCTTTCTCTGGAACTTCAACAAAAAATTTTAATAGAAATAGAGACCATTTATTAAGAGAGAAAGACACTATGCAGAGAGCTGTGTAAAAGACCTCTCAACAAGTATCTGACCACGAGTCTAATGATCGTCTAGGGGTCTTCTACATAGCACCTCCCATGATGTGTGTGCATCATGGGCTTTGCTGGAGCCCCTAATGCCACCTGCAGGTGAGGAAGGTTTTCCAGTCCTCTGCCACCAGGCTTCTTTCATATGTTCATCTTGATGCCCCTCAAAGCCTCTGTTCTCCTGCCTCAAATCTCCCATGAGAGCTGTGGTCCCAGAAATCTTTGGGGGAAACAGAAGGGAGCTACTCAGTCCTCCATCATTTCTGCCATGCCAAGAAGGGATGCAGTCAGTGCCTATGAGTGATAACATTCACTCTCATGCTGCTCCTTGGAGAGGAGGCTTTGACCTCCTGCTAATAGGTGTTGGCTGGAATCCCTGAACCATTAGGAGTTTGGTTTCAAACTGTCAGGTGTCCTGGTCATTGATGAGATTTTTAGGGAGGCTGAGTAGGCACCAAGAGCTTGTTTTTAAATATATATAATTTATTTGTGATGAGGGAGGGGGATAAAAAGGGTGTGAGCACACCAGAGCCTCTTGCCACTGCACACAAATTCCAGATGCATGTGCTACTTTGTGCATCTGGCTTTACATGGGTACTGGAGAACTGGACCAGCATCTGTGGGCTTTACAAGCAAGCACTTTAATGGCTGTGCAAGATCTCCAGCCCACAGTTTTTTTTAATATTTTATTTCCTGGAAGAGAGAGAGAGGGGAGAGAGAGAGAGAGAGAGAGAGAGAGAGAGAGAGAGAGAGAGAGAGAGAGAGAGAGAGAGAGAATGGGCATGTCAGGGCTTCTAGCCTCTGCAAATGAACTCCAGATGCATGGGCCACTTTGTGCATCTGGCTTTATGTGGGTACTGGAGAATTGAACCCCAGGTTGTTAGGCTTTATAGGCAAGTGCCTTAACCACTAAGCCATCTCTCCAGTCCCCACAGCTTGATTTTAAGGGGACTGTTCTATATCAGTTTAAACTGGACAAAATAACAGCCTTGAAAACCTTGAGTCCTATAAGGTAACCAAATCGGGGATTGTTTACATCCTTTAGGTCTAGTGTCCAACAGGTCAGTCTACAGGGTCCAGTTTCCAGCAGTCCTGAAAGTTCTTGGGCTCCTGGCTGTTAGTGCCAATTGTTATAAGCATAGGACTGAGTTCAGAGAGTACCTGCTAAAGTTTCCAGGTTCTTGTGTCCCAAGACAAAGAGTAGTAGTACCAGGGACATTGTAACAGAGATCGAGACAATGTATTGATAGAAATGTAGAAATGGAGTGGACTAAGTGAGCTGCAAAAAGACATGCTACAAAAGGATCATATTTTTAACATCCCATCCCACCCACCTGCAAATTTTGAGGTCTGTTGGGCAAGGGATACGCTTCTCCTGCTCTATTGGTACTTCTTGCTGTTTTTGAATTATAAACCAAGTGGTTGAATGGCAATGTTTGTGCCTCAGGAAAGAAATGAATGATGATTAAGAATGACTGTCTCAGAGCTAGGTAGGTGATGGCTAAAATCCCAGCACTCGGGAGGTGGAGACAGGAGGGTCAGAACAGGTCATTCTCAGTTACAAATGAAGTAACAATAAAGCAAACAAAATAAACCATAAGTAAGTGAAAATAATGGATAATAATTGTCTGCCTTGACATAATTTAATGAGAAAAAAGGTCCCTAAAAATAGTCATTTGAGGAATCAAATGAGAAATCAAATTTCAGCCTGAGAGCCAAAATAGCTCATTCATTTATTTTTTATTATGAAGTCCTATATGTAATAGATACTTTATCAAGCACTAAGAATTCAGGGTTGAACAGACAGACCTTATCTTCAAGGACCCAGAGATAGGCCAACAAACAAACAAATTCTATAACTTTGGGTATGATAAGAGATAATTACAAATGATTTCTATTTAGATATCTAGATTTTGTCTCTGAAACTGGAGTTTAGTATCTAGAGTTCTTTGCTCATTTCTTTGGATGGTATCCAAGGAATTTTTGAGGCTTGTATTAGTTTTCTATGGCTGACATAAGAAATTATCGCTCATGTAACAGCTTCAAGTAGCACATGTTTATTATCTTACGGTTGCTTTAGGTCAATAGTATAGGTGGTCTGACTCTGCTTAGAGTCTCAGGTGGCTAAAACCAAGGCCACATTCTTTGCTGGAGGCTCTGGGGACGAATCCATTTCAAGCTTATTAGGGTTGTTGACAAAGTAAGCGTCTCAAAGTTTCAGGACCAAGGACACTATATCCTTGCTGGCTGTTTACTGACTTCTCATTCTTTCCATGTGGTTCCTCCCATGCTTTGAGACTCTTTCTCCATTGGCCACATCTGAGTTTCGTCTGCCTTCAGCCCTGGTTATATATACACTGTTTAAAGGCTCATAAGTATATTGAGCTACCTGTGTAAGCAGGACCATCTATTTTAAGATTTATAGCTTTAATGGAATTTGCTATGGAATATGACATATCCACAGGCCCCAGAAATGAAGGCCTGGACAGCTTTGGGGGACCAGTCTACTATATTCAAATTATACTTCCAACAGCAGTTTCTGCTTCGCTTCAGAATCCGATTCTACTGAAGATGGGCTTTTGTATTTCTAGGATATTCACTTGGCCAGGAGATTATACGACATGGCTGCTCAAACAAGTCCAGATGCTCACATTCCTGTGTTCTTTGCCCTCGTGAAACTGGAAACTATGCATTTGCTCCGAGATGTCCTGTTTTTTAATGTAAGTCTGTCTCAAATCGGTCGTGAATCTCTGAAAATTCCAATGAGCAATTCAGCAACAAAATGTTAAGATTTACCAAAGAAGTATATTTGGACTGGCTTTCCTTTGATAAGTAAAATTTAAAGTCTTATACTTACCATACAGAGCAATTCTACTTGTCATACCGAGTATGTGTTGACACTTTGTAGTACAACCAGTAAATTATTCAGCAGATACTCTTCAGCACATACTATGTTCAAAGCCATAGGCAGAATATATGTGCTATATATACTTGTTCAAAACATAGCGCTTGCCATCAAAATCTGACGCTGGTAAGCAGATGGCAGGTGGTAAGTGATAATCACAAAGAGCTATAATTTGAAAAAATATAAATTAAGGTTTATAATTTTTTTGAGATAATCTCAGTACATAACTGAGACTGTCTTGGGACTTATATGTGACACAGGCTGACCTCAAACTCATAACCCAGCCTCCCGAGTGTCACCATGCCCAGTGAAATTTTATAATTCCTTGAGGTTATTCTAAAAGTGGTATTTCAAGTTCCAGGAGAGCTCTAAACCACCCAAGGGCACTCTTTCCAAGACTGAAGGGAGAAAGACCAGAGAGCAGGGTGGCAGGAGTGGAGTTGAGAGGAGAAAGGGTATGTCTGTCGTGGGAGGCTGGTGGTTGTCATTGTTATTATCATTGTTTTTTGGCTAAGTGTCTCTTGCCAGCAGTTTACAATGAGATGGAAGTGGATGAAATTGGACAACACCCTTGGACCATATTGGGATTTATTTGTGATCGGTCTAATCTTTGCCACGCTGATCTTCTTATTGAGAAATCGCCATAGGTAGTTCCTGGATCACCACAAACCCTGCTCATGTGTTCATGCCAAGCTATCCTCGCCAAATAAAGAATTTCTCATCTAAAATTACCAAGAGTCTGCTGCAGATTTTCCACACAGGTTGTGACAGAATGTGGACAAAGCTTGAGGCCTGCCCTAGGGAAATGAGTTCAGACTTCCTGTTTAGCTGAGGGGTAGAAACTAAGGGCTGGTCAGCCAAGACTTTGTTATTACAAACCTGTCATCTTGGTAATCTAGTCCTGACTTACAGATAAAAAACACAATCCTATTATTATTATTATTATTACAAAGATGTCCTCCCCTTTCAAGAGAACAAGCTGTTTTTTAAAATATTTTTATATATTTTATTCATTTTTCAAGCAGAGAGATACAGAGAGAGAGAGAGAGAGAGTGAGAGAGAGAGAGAGAGAGAGCGAGCACCAGGGTCACCACCTTGTGGGTCTGGTTTATGTGGGTACTGGGGAATTGAACTGGGGGCCTTAGCACTGGAGGCAAGTGCTTTAACCGCTGAGCCATCTCTCCAGCCCCAAGCTGGGTTTTGAGGTGAAGGGAAGAGTGAATGTGGCAATGTAGGAATATAGATCTCTTAGAAGGTGGACTTTATACAACCAGATTTTGTTGAAATGATCCTGTGAGGCACACTGAACTCCTGGTGAGCATCAGTGCCTGATGATATGGGGGTGCCTATCAAAGAAGGAATGGGGCCACAGAGGGAACATAACAACTTTCTAGGCATAAGTTAAAAGGTCTGGATTCTGTGGCTTCTCTGACAGGCAAATTAAAGCCAAAGAGTGGGAGGGAGGATAGGCGGACAAGAAGAATGTGAAAGGACCATGACTTGTTGAGGGCCAGGCTTGAATTCTAAATTTGTAATTCTTTAGCTCTTTGACTTCTCAGGCCTCAGTTTACTGATTTACACATGAGAAGAATAATTCCTAGCTCACAGAGCTAATGTCAAGATTGAATGAATTAATATATGAAAATGGTGTAGAACAGGTCCTGGCACCTAGAGTGGAAACCATAAATGAATATCCTTTCACAACTCATGGCAAAAACGTCAGGCATGTTGGTATACACCTGTAATACGGGCACTTGGCAAGATGAGGCAGGAGGATTATCATGACTTCAATGCCAGCTTGGGCTATATAGTGATTTCAAGACAAATCTGGGCTACAAAGTAAAAACAGTCTCAAAAATGAACAACAGAAGGCTGGGTAGATATCTCAAGTCATTAAAGTGTTTGCCTTGCAAGCATGAGGACCTGAATCCAATCCCCAAAACTCACATAAAGATGCCAGACATGGTGGTTCATGCCTCTAATGTTAGCTCTGGGGAGATAGACATGGGGATATCCCTGAAGTGCACTGACCAGGAAGTCCTAGCCTGACTGGTGAGCAAATGAGAGACCCTGTCTTACAAAGAAGTAGATGGCATACCTTAAGAAAGACACCCAAGGTTTTTCTCTGGTTTATACACACATGCATACATACAACCCCTCCTCTACACACACACATATGCGCGCGCGCGCACACACACACACACACACACACAAAGAATTCACGATATCAACTCACTTGAACTAGGGGGATAGCCAAGTTGATTCTCCATATGGTTCTGTGTCCCATGGTTTTCCAGGCAAAATGCTGAGTGCTGTGATAGGAAAAGATCTGCTTGCTTAATTAATAATCCAACACAGGAACAAGGAGAGTTTGTGTTGCTGTTGGTGGTAGTGGTAGTTTTCTTTGGTTTTGTTTTAAAACAATGTAGGGAATTACACAAGACAGTGAGAGAGCTTGGAAGACAGACTGTGAAAATGAGTTTTCATCATGAAAATATTCATTACTGGCCCTCTTTTCTGCTGCCACCACTGTTGCAGATCCCACAACCTGGAGGGCAGCTTCCAGATGATCGACCAAGGGAGACAGAGCCTCCTACCTGAAAGCCACTGGTATTTTCCAGTTATAACAAAAGACCATTTTGTACTGTTCCCCACATAATTTAGCAAAGAGGGCACACTGACCCAGAGCAGATGTACAGAGACTCCAAAGAGATTCATTTTTAATAGAACCAAATAGAAAAGTAACAATAATCAGCCATTATCTTCATGATAGCAGGCAAACTCAAACCACAGTGATGACTTCTGAGTAAGCTGAGGTCTTCATGTCAAGAAAACATGACACTTGTTTTCCTACAATAGATGTTGAGCCTGGTTCTTAAAAACCAGCCAACTAAAATAGACTGACCCAGTCAGCGCTGAGGCAACTGAGATTTGACAAGGTTATTACTGACCCAGGGTGCATGTGAGTGAAGCCAAAGAATTGACATATTATACAAAAATCTGAAACCTAGCCGGAAGAGGGGAAGATGCTATAAGAATGGAAGGGTCTCACTTCAGAAAGTCTCACATGTTACAAACATTTCAAATCTGAAATGTTTCTCTTAGTTTAGCTTTCCCTAGAAACTAACCATGAGACAGAGATTTCGGTGTAAGTAAATTATTTGGTAGAGGGGATCTCTTGAAATACAGATAGGAAGAAATCCAATTCAGGTGTGGGTATCAAGAAACACACCACTGTGGGTCGCTGGAGCTCAGTCCCTCTAGAGATTTCCAGTAGTTTGGGTAAAACATGTATCTTAAGAGTTATCCTCCCTATGGGACAAAGAGGTATTTATTCACAAACTCCACAAATCATTGGGTAAGGGATGTTTTAGGAGAGGGGGGCATTAATTCTCTGCATTTTCAAGTAGACAGGCGGAGCCAGCAGAGAAAGCCCTTGAGCAAACAGATGTAGTCTTCCCTGCCAACAACTGGAAGGCCAAGGGAATGCACACAGGGCACTGGACGCCTTTGCTCCAGTGACACGGGCTGCTTTCTGGACCTCTCTTTCAACAATCCACTGAGCATTCTCTGTGCCTCAAGTACTCTGCCCAGAAGTTGGGACATAAGAGTCAAATGTGGTCCTTGTCCTCAAGAAGCTTGCAGTGTATCACGTGGGAGAGAGAAGCCTCCATTATCGGTGCATCTATCTTGTGACTGGCTCACCACCTTGGGCTAGCTCTCTTCGTCCTTCCAGACACTCTGTGAGATAGCGTGTTTTTCTATTGCGTAGATAGGTAGTGCAATGATCGGATTTCTTGTTCAGCAGCCATAGGGGTCATAGACAGTTCCACACTGCTGCCTGCCGCAGCCTGAGGGGTGTTTCAGAGTTCCTACTCAGATGACACTGGGATTCTGACTCTGCCACTGAGAAGAATGTCAGGATGATCCTGCATGAAGTAAAGTAGTTCTACAAGAGATTTTTTACTCTGTGTGTGTGTGTGTGTGTGTGTGTGTGTGTGTGTGTAGTGTGAGATGTGTGATGTATGTGCATACTTAGGGACATCTGAGAACATCAGGTGTCCTTCTATTACATTCAACCACTATTTCCTTGAGACATGGGTCTCTCCCTCAACTCAGAGCTGCCATTGGTCATCAAGCCCCAGTGATTCTCCAATCATTGCTCCCTCACCCAGACTGGAGTTACAGATGTTCGTGGCTACACCCAGTTATTTTCATGGGTACTGGGGAGTCAAAAGGAGTCTGGCGGCCTCTGGCTGGAAAGGTCCTCATGGTTGCATGGCAGGCAACGGCTCTTAACCACTGAGCCTTCTCCCCAGCCTCACAAGAGATTTTTAACATAGATTTGAGTGTGGGACAAAGAGAGGTTCTTGGAGAAAGGATAAGACGCCCAGCAAGGTGGTGATGCGGGCTAGTCAAGAGAGAGCCTCCCTTCACTCATTGACAATAGCCACCTATACATTTTTGGTGAGAATCTGTCTCTCCAAAGGGTTACAAATGAATTTCAATGTTATCTGTTGATGGACATAGGTTGATTCCATTACTCAGCTATTGTGAATAGCTCTCAATCTAGCCCGTGCTGACTTGGAATTCACTATGTAGTTTCAGGGTGGCCTAGAACCCATGGTGATCCTCTTACCTCTGTCTCCCAATGCTGAGATTAAAGACATGCACCACAATGCCTGGCTATTTTTAGTTTCTTAAGGAACTTTCATATTGACTTCTGTAGTAGCTACATTAATTTATGTACCCACCAGTAGTGTATAAACCTCCCCAACCAGCAATTATATTTTTGTTGACAGTCATTCTAACTACGTGAGATAGCATATCAATGTAGTTTTAATTTGCATTTCCCTGATGGCTAAGGATGTTGAGTATTTTATATATATATATATATATATATATATATATATATATATATATATATGTGTGTGTGTGTGTGTGTGTGTGTGTGTGTGTGCATGCATGCATGCACCATTTGGGTTGGGTTTCATCTTTTGAGAAATGTCTATCATTTCATTTCATTTGTTTATTTATTGACTGGATTCTTGCTGTAGGTATTTAATATTTTGTCCTTTATATATCCCAGATATTTAATCCTGTCAGATGTATAGCTGGAAAATATTTGTTTCTATTTTTTGGGCTGTCTCCTCACTCTGGTAAATATTTCCTTTGCTGTCCAGAAGTTTTTAAATTTTAATGCAATCACATTTATTAATTTTTGCTATTTTTTTCTTGAGTTATTAAAATCGTTTTCAGAAGATCATTGTTTATGCCTATATTTTGAAATGTTTTCCTTTTTTCCCCTATACCAGATTCAAGATTTCAAGACTTACATTAAGGTCTTTGACACATTTGTAATTGATTAGGTGAGAAATAGGGATCTAGCCTCATTCTTTCAATGTGGATACCCAGCTTTTCAAGTATCACTTGTTAAAGATGCTGTTTTCTCCAAAGCACGAAGAATATTATTAAATTGAGAAAAATGGCTCATGCCTATAATCCCAAAACTTGAGAAGCTGAGATAGGAGGATTGCTATGAGTTCAAGGACAGCCTGGGTTAGATAATGAGTTCCATGTAAGTCAGGGCTAAAGTGAGAGGCTGCCTGAAAGCGTGTGCATATACACACACAACACGCATTACTGGAATTGTGATGGAAATCACATTGAATCTTCAGATCACTTTTGGTAAAAGAACCATTTATTCTGCAAATCCATGCGCATGGGAGATCTTTTCAATGTCTTTTCAGTGTTATGTAGTTTTCATTGTAGAAAATAAATAAATCTTGGTTAGATTTATTCCTATCTTGATGTTTTGAGGCTACTGTGAATGAGATCATTTTCCTGATTTCTTTCTTAGCACATTTGTTATTAGCACATAGAAAAGCTGTTGACTTTTGTACACTGGTATTATATCCTCCTACATTGCTTTAAGGAGAAGTACACATTCTTGGCCCTGCTCTTGGTGGATATGGAGCCAGCTCCAAGGGCAGTCACATTGCTTTCTCTGGCTTTCATTTCCTTGCTCTCCCCAAGAGGACAGCCTCCATCTCCCCCTGCTTAGGCATGTGTCACACCTCAATCTACTATGACCCTATGATCCAAAGACCACAGATCAAGTTCTCCCAGTGGCTCCCTTATAGACCTTCTCCTTTGGCTAAAGTTTAGAAGTGAGCTATCAGAAACTTCCAAGAAAATTGTTCAGGCATCCTCCTACTTCAGTCCTCAAGCACCTTCTCCTCAACTCCCACTCACTGGCAAGTCTAGCTCAGGAAGGCCAACAGCTCCAATTACAAGTTAGGGCAACTTTGGTGCTTTTGTTAATTCTGACTTTGACCAGTCAAACCAAGGCTCAAAGAGTCCTGTTGTATTCCTCAGAAATCCTTGACAATTTCATTACTGAGATGGGAGCCCTAACCTGGACAACAGTGAACTTTGGAAAAATGCTGTCTTCGCCTTTTCAACAATTTGGTGTCCACATGTACAATTTCAGAAGAAGAGAGTCCCTTCCTATAATAGGTTGTAGAATAAGTCTGTTAAAGCAAGCCTAAAGAGCTGATGTGAATGTACCAGCTAAAAACTTAATTGTAAGCTTTTAATAGGTTCATAATCTATACTACATTTATAAAAGAAATCAGAAGCATCAGAAAGAGATTGCATTTTTTTTATAATTTAGAAATAACCACTAGAGAGAAGGAGAGTGAAAAAGGAAGGAAGGAGGAAGGAGACAAAAGAAAGAAACTTAGATTTCATTAAATTTTGTAACTATGGAGTTACAAGTTTTCTCACCAATTCTATTTTTCCATAAGTCATTACTTGACCAGAATGAGTTCTTTTCCACACACAGCATTTTGCTTATATATGGTTAACAGAAAACCTATTCGCCTCCATATATATATATATATATATATATATATATATATATATATATATTATATATTTTAAATAAGTATCAACCCACAATAAAAATAAATGTGCCACTCTAACAATAGTTTGTTAGTAACAAGAAAAATCATAACTCTAAAAATAATGATTCCAGTAATGAGGGAAAAGTCATGTGCTAGTTGTACATTTCTAGAAGCACAAAATACCTGACGTCTAAAAAGTTCCAAACTTTAAAGCCCAACAGCTTCTTGGGGAAACCCAAAACTGAATGACCTGATGTCATGTCCAGAAGACAGTGCTCCACAGCACTCCTCCCTTTCCTCCATCTGCTTACACCAGTCTATTTCTAGGCAAAGCAACTCTGCATGAGTTTTCAGGATACAGGCAAGCAGAACACAGCAAGACTCTCACATAAACTGTTTCTAGACCAGTCCTGACGAAGTTCTTTCTTACCCTTGTAAGCCAAGTCTCACAGTCCATAGTTCTTACTGCATTCAAGTCTTTCAATTCTGACCAGAATCCAACAAGCTGTACTTACAGCACTGCAAGGCATCTCCTTAGGCTGAGATTTCAAATCCTTCCACATGCCTCCTGCAAATCATTTCCAAAAGGCCAAAAGCCACTGTTGTAATTAACCTTCTCATTGCTGGCAAAAAGAACCCAACCAAAAGCTGCTTGTAGAGGAAAGGGTTTATTTTGGCTTACAGACTCAAAGGGCAGCTCCATGATGTCAGGGAAAACAATGGCATGAGCTGAGGCTGGACATCACCTCCTGGCCAATAACAGGTGGACAACAGCAACAGGAGGGTGTGCCAAAAACTGCATCAGGAAGCTGGCTATAATACTCACAATCCTGCCCCCAACAACATATCATCAACATGGTTCTAATTCCCAGATTACCATGAGCTGAGGACCAAGCATTCAGAACACAAAAGTTTATGTGGGACACCTGAATCAAACTACCACAATCTGCCCCTAGACCCCCCCCATAAACTGATAAGCAAACATCATGTAAAATGCAATGTACCTAGCCCAACTCCAAAAGTCCACATAGTTTTTATCAGTCCCTTTGATATTCAAACATCCCCATAATCCAAGGTCTTTCAACAGAGCTATAATACCAAAATTAATAATAATATTAACTATTATTATTATTAACATGGAACAGAATAAATATTCACACTGTAAAAGATGGCATTGGGCATAGCAAAGGCCGATTGAACACACACAACATTTAAAACCTTGTGTATATACACCATATTTTCATTATTAATCAGTTGGTGGACATCCAGGCTTATTCCATTTCCTTGCTATTATAAGAGAGCAGCAGTGTACATACATGCACGTGAGAATATTTCTGAATTGGATATATAGATTTTAGGTACATGCCTAGGAGTGGTATGGCTGGGTCATGTGGTAGTTTGTTTTTAGCTTTCTGAGAAATTTCCCCACTGATACTCATAATGACACAGTTTACACTCCCAGAGACATTGAACAAGGGTTCCTTCCCTTCCCAACATTCGCACCAGTGTTGCATTATTTGTTTTGTTGATGCAAAGCAATATGTGTCCTGTCAAGATAGTTACAGGAGTAACCTGTCACTTTTCTTTTTAAATAGGATTTGAGGCCCATTCCACGGGACGGAGTTCCTGTCTGGTACTATAAGCCTGGTCAAAAGCCAATGGCTGGTGAGGTCAGAGGCCCTAATGAGGACATTACTACTGTTGTTTTACTGAATGTACATGTTGTGTCTATTAAACTGTTTCCTAATATTTGATATCCACAGATTAGTGGTGCTCATAGCCTTGGTCAGAGAAGGCTCATTTTACAGTTGGGCAATACTTAGTGCAGAGAGGCATACCTGGTCAAAGTGCTGAAAAGAAGTGACTGTTGAATGCTCAGCCCTCAATGGAGCATGTCTACCACCTACTGCAAAGTTTCAGGGAACACTGTGACCAGGAGAATGTCAGACCTGGAGGAAAGGGAGGAGTGCTGTGGAGCACTGTCTTCTGGACATGACATCAGGTCATTCAGCTTTGGTTTCCCAAGAAGCTGTTGGGCTTTAAAGTTTGCAACTTTTCAGACTTCAGCTATCTTGTGCCTCTAGAAATGTACAACTAGCAGATGACTTTTCCCTCATTACCTCTACTGGAATCATTATTTTTAGTTTTATGATTTTTGTTACTAACAATTATTAGAATGGCACATTTATTTTTGCTGTGGGTTGATACTTATTTTTAAATATATATATATAGGGAGGTGAATAGGTTTTCTGTTAATCATATATAAGCAAAATGCTGTGTGTGGAAAAGAACTCATTCTGGCCAAGTAATGACAGAAGTGACATGAAATCTCAGAGTAGCTTTATTTTGCATTTTCTTGATGACCAAGGATAATAAACACTTTAAAAAGTATTTGTTGGCTGTTTGGATTTCTTTTTTAAAGAACTCTCCATTTCCTTCCATAGTCCATTTTTTCATTTATTTTTTAATTTTATAGATGACAGGTCGTACTCTTTCATAGCCTTTCTCCAGCTTCTATTACCCTGAGGTCCCTCATGAGTGGGGTATGGTATTCATTGTGGGGTCATGAAGGCCTCAGTCAGTTCCGGTAGGGTAGGGATGTGGGGACCATGTCCACCACAGGGTATTCCTGCCCACTCTGTGCCTCTTACAATCTTTCTGCCTCCTCTTCTGCTATGTTCCTTGAGCCATGGCAGTCTGATTTGGTGACACTGTAGCCTCTGGATTTCTGCTTTGATAGGTTTTGATTAATCACCATATCTGCCACATCACCCTGGAACTGGTGGTCAGGCTAGCAGTAAGAGCATATTCATGTCACCACTTCCCCTACACTGTCTCCAGGGCCCTGGCACATGTAGTAGAGATGGCACATGTTGTGGTGGGCAGTTGGCTACATTTTTGTCTTATCAAGAGATCTTGGTTCTGATACATTTTCTCTGCCATCTGTAATATAAAGCAGATTGTCCAAAGAAGAGTGAGAGCAGCTTAGGTTAAATGAAGTATGCAAATTCATTTGAGAGATTTTTTTTTTCTTTTTTGGTGTGCAAGACCACTCTTCTCAGGAGAGCAATGGGGAATTCTTTCTGAAGACTGAGTTTCCAGACCATGAGATTCTGACTTGGTTTTTATTTATTTTTATTTTTATTTACTTTTTTATTTGCAAGAAGGGGGGGAAGGAGAAGAGAGAGCAAGAATGAGCATGCCAGGGTCTCTTGCCACTGTAAATGAACTCCAGACACATATGCCTCTTTGTACATCTGGCTTTACATGGATAGGGGAATTGAACCTAGGCCCTCAGGTTTTGCAAGCAAGCACCTTTAACCACTGAGCCACCTCTCTAACTTCCATAGTCTATTTTTATTGGGTTTTCTTGTTTTTTTTTAGTTCTTTGTATATTCTAGATATTAATCCTTCATCTTTTCTCCAATGAGTATTTTTAGCATTGTAGTCAAAAATCAGATCATTATATTTGTATGAGTTTATATTCATATCATCTATTCTGTTCTGTTGATCTTATGTCTGTTTTGTGGCAGTACCATACTGCTTTTGTTACTATAGTTTCATAATATAATTTGAAACCAGGTACGATGATACCTCTAACCTTACCACAAGGATTGAGTTGGATAGCCAAGGTCTTTTTGTTGTTGTTGTTGTTGTTCTAAATGAGTTTTCAGATTGTTTTTTCTATATTGCCGAAGACACCACATGCTGCCAACAGGCAACATCAAGAGACCCGATTAAAACATGAAAGGAAGTCAGTTCCCAGGTGATTAGCCCATAAAGTACTGTAAAGTGTTACATGAGCTGCTAGGGGAAATTGGCCAACAACGTTTGGAAAAAGCAGGAGTCACTACTCTACAACAGCAACCAGTATGACAAGATGTACACACCTGTGCAATATTGGCACCTGACCTATGTGGGTAACCAAGGGCTTTCTGATTGGCTAAGAGATCTGCTCAGTGGCAAAGAAACCATAGCTGGAACTGGGATCCAAGCCAAAATACTATGGAGACCAAGAATCTGGACTCCAAGGGGAAGTTTCTACTAACCAGAGGCCTAAAGAGAGGCTACATATATTATAATCTTGCCACATTGACAATGCTTCTGCCATTTAACCTATCTTGATCTCACTCTCCACTGGAGAATCTGTTTTTATTTTTTCAGAAGGCAGTGAGAACCAAGGACAATCTAATTCTACCAACAAGACCTGAAATGAAAGCTGACTCCCAGCAGGAGATGAACCACCCCTCACACATCAGCTAGGGTCTAGGTGACAAGAGAGATGAGCAAGATTGCTGCTTCCACAGTGAGCCTGACAACCTGTCCCAGAGTGATGGAGAAAGACACTGAGGATACTCAAAATGTTCCAAAGCAGAAATCTAGAAGCTGCTGAGAGCTCAACACTATAGTAAACTTAAAACACAGCCATCATGGCTCAGGGAATTTTGCAGAAAAGGGGATGGGAAGATTGTAAGAGCCAAGGTGGATGGGAATATTCAGAGCCATTGTTCTCCACCCCCACAATGACTGACTGCTGCTTGCACAACCCCATGATTCATACCAATAATCCCACCAAGGGCCCTCAGTGGAATGGGGACAGGGACGAGGGAAATGGTGTTACCAAAACATGATTTCTTCATACAAAGTTTCTACTAAATAAAAAATAATAAACTTTTCTCCAGTCCTTTAAAGAATAGAATTGGAATTTTTTTTTTATATTTTATTTATTCATTTTCAAGCAGAGATACACAGAGAGATACAGGAGAGAGAGAGAGAGAGAGAGAGAGAGAGAGAGAGAGAGAGAGAGAGAGAGAGAGAGAGAGAGAGAGAGAGAGAACCAGGGCCACCACCTTGTGGGCCTGGCTTATGTGGGTCCTGGGGAATTGAACCTGGGGCCTTAGGCACTGGAGGCAAGTGCGTTAACCGCTGAGCCATCTCTCCAGCCCTAGAATTGGAATTTTGATGAAGATTGCATTGAATCTATGGAGTGCTTTTTGGTTAGACAGACATTTTCACAATATTGATCCTTCCAACCATCTCATCCCTACTGTCATCTTCAGTCTCTCTCAAGTGTTTTAAAATGTTCACTATCGAGGTCTTTCACTTCCTTATTCCAAGATAGTGTGTGTGCATTTGTGTTGCAGGTGGTACTGTTTCCCTGATTTCGTCCTCAGCATGTTTGTTATTGTTTTATAGCAAGGTTACTAATATTTGTGTGTTGATTTTGTGTCCTGCCCCATTGCTGGGAATGTTTATCAGTTCTAAAAGTTTTCTGATGGAGACTTAAAGGTCTTTGATGTACAAAAATCACATCATCTAGATTAAGAATATTTTACTTCTTTCTTTCCTATTTGTATCCTTTCTACTTACTTATCTTGCCTTATTGTTCTAGCTAAGATTTCCAGCACTATCTTGAATAATACTGGGGAAAGTAGAACCCTTGTCTTACTCCTGATTTTCTTAGAAATGCATCAATGTTTCCCTATTTGATATAATGATAGCTATGAGGTTCTTATAGTCTTTATTATGGTGAGATATGTTCCTTCATCCCCAATGTCTTCAGGACTTTTATCATAAAAATGTTGGATTTTATTGAATGCCTTTTGTCTATTAAGATCATGCAATTTTTGTCCTTGAGTCTATTCATATGTACTCATCATATAAATTTCCCAATTTGGGTATTCTGAATAATTCCTGCGACTTGATCATGATGAATGACCTTTTTGTTGTGCTCCTTTACTTGGTTTGCATGTATTTTGTTAAGAATCTTTCTATCTATGTTCATCAAGGAGATTGGCCTATGTTTTAGTCAGTTTTCTCATTGATGCAACAAAGAACCTAACCAAAAGGCAGCTTGTGGAGGAAAGGGTTTATTTTGGCTTACAAACTCGAGGAGAGACTCCATCATTGCAGGGAAAATGGCAGCATGAGCAGAGGGTGGACATCACCTCCACCACGGCACTGCAAACAGCAGCAGGAAGGTGTGCCACACACTGGAAAGGGGAAGCTGGCTATAACCCCCATGAGCCCACCCCCAACAACACACCTCCAACAAAGTCCCAATTCCAAAACTGCCATCAGCTGGGGATCACTCAAAACACATATGTTTGTGGGAGACACCTGGATCAAGCTATCACAATCCACCCCTGGCCCCCAAACTAATGATTACATGATTATATGATTATACATGATGTAAAAATGCAATGCATTCAGCTCAACTTCAAAAGTTCCCACAGTTTTTAACAATCCCAACAATACTCAAACATCTTTCAATTGAGCCATAATACCAAAAACAAACAAACAAACAAACAAACAAAAAACGTAACTGCATAGAACATATTCACACTGGAAAAACTGGGCAAAGAAAAAAGATTGAGGGGATGGAGAGATGGCTCAGCTATTAAGGCACTTGCTTCCAGTGCCTAGGGCCCTGGGTTTAATTCCCCAGTACCCACATAAGCCAGACCCACAAGGTGATGGCCCTGGTGCGCTCTCTTTCTTTCTTTCTTTCTTTCTTTCTTTCTTTCTTTCTTTCTTTCTTTCTTTCTTTCTTTCTTTCTTTCTTTCTTTCTTTCTTTCTCTCTCTCTCTCTCTCATCTCTGCTTGAAAATGAATAAATTTTAAAAAAAGAAAAAGAAAAAACAGGTTGAACCAATACAAGATTTAAAACAAACAGGGCCAACATCAAACTCTAACCTCAAGTCCTATGATAACCAGTGATGGGTCTCTTGGAGTTAAAATTCCGCCCTTCCAGCTGGGCTACTCACAATCCTGGAAAACTCCATAGAGTGCTGGCAGCTCTCCTTGGCAGCCATCCCATAGTCCTGGCATCTCACTGGGGCTCCACTGAAACCCATGGTTCATCCTCATGGCTCCACTGGGTTTCAACATAGGTTAATCCAATACACCTGCTCCACACTGTTCATGACCATTTCAAAAAAAAAGAAAGAAACATGTACATCCAATGACCCTCTCTCTCTTTCTGTATTTGTTATACTCCATAGTACCAGGTGGGCTATCAACTTGTTAATCCAGGGGGAACAAGGCCAACTTTGAAGAGCAGCAAACCTCCTTCAGCATTAGCTGAAACCCTTCCTCTTAAAAACTGTGTCTGGTTTAGATGTTCATCCCAGCAGAGTGAAGCTGACTACAACACCATGTAATTGTGCTTTTCAAAGGTAATTTTCTATTCCATCAATGGTACCTGAAGCCTTGGTGTTACCTAAAGCACTGATGGTTTTCACTCAAGTGCCCTCACCACACATCACTGATCATAGGCATCTTCATGGAGCAGCTCTCACCAGCTTTGGCTTCTTACCTCCAGTACCTGTGTTCCCCTACCTTATTAGGCTCTCTCACTGCAGGGACACAGTTGGTCACTAGAAAGGAGATTAGAAGTGCTAGAAAGCCAATGCTCCCAGAAATCAAGAGGTTTCCTTGCTCCTGAATGAACTGCTTCACATTTTCTGCAGAACCTCTCAGAAGGTGCCAAATAGGATTGAACCCCAGTTGTCCAGTTTTCATTAACACATCGTTATTGGCTCTCTCTCCTACTTTCTCACTTCCTCTTAAAGAAACTTTTACCATTGTAACTTTAGCACCTAGCAAACAAGTGCCTTAACCACTGAGCCATTTTTTCTAACCCCTTCCATCCATGACAGAATATTGTGCAGGTCTTGTCCAGGTAACTAGAGTTGTTGTGAGGTTATGAATGCAACAAATACTTCATGTCATAAAGACAGTACTCCCAAGAACTCCCTATCCTCTGGCTCCTACCTTCTTCCTGTGCCCTTCCAGTGTCTGTCTGAGCCTTGGAGGGAGTAACAGAGATGTCTCATTTTGTGCTGAGCTCTCAACAGTCACTTATTCACAGTCCTTTGACAAGTTTTGAGTCTCTCCAGAAGTCACTGCCAACTGCAAAAAGAAGCTTTTCTGACCAAAGATGAGAGCAGCAATGGTAATCTCAAATAACTGAGGCCACACTGGTCTCTAATGACTGCTAGACATCTTGCCTAGACTCGATCCCCACATTGTGTCATAAGTGTGATGCCGTCAGTTTATTGCAAACTCTGACCCTCAGGGTAGTTCTATTCATTCTTCTAGGGCCAGGCCTTGCCATGTCTCATAGTTCCAGTAACTGCATTTCTAATTGCTCATGTTTTCCTTGGTATATAGTTTCCTAAGAGTCTCTATCTGGGCTTTATATGGCCACAACACTGCCAATGTTCAAAGGGATTAACTTTTAGTGAAGAGGTACTAGTTAATGATAGGAAACAATATGTGAAGTGCCAAAAAAAGAGATAAAACAATTTCAGGATGGCCTGGGAGAAGCCCAAGGCATTTGATCTGGACTGTGCGGAAGGGACCCAGAAGAATGTGAAGGGCAGGCAGATATGCAAGGACAAAGATTCTATGATAGGACCAAGCATGTTCTGGAGACTGATGGAATCACCTCAAAACTTCTCATAATGCTAGCTGGAGTATAAACAGCACAGGGTATGTTAGCTTTTAGACCAAAACCAAAACCAACCAACACTGATGCACTTATAAGAAGTAAATATTAGCTCCTGGTTACAAAGATTTCATTTTGATGGACACATGGCCCCACTGGTTTGGGCTTACAGCAAGGCAGCCCAACATGTCAGTGAGCAAGTAGAAGAGGGTAAGAAAGTTCCCAAGTCCCTTCAAGGACATGCCATTGATGACTCACCTGCCCCTCCACCTTTTAAAGGATTCACCATCTTCTAAGAGCATCATGGACTGGAACCAAGCCTTTGACATATTTCAATATGGGGATCATTTGAAACCTAAACTGTAGAGGAGGGGAGGAATATATGAAGAAAAAGGCTGGAAGCTCTTATGTTTTGTCTTCCGAAAGGTGGCAGGTGAGTATATCTTGACAACTTGATTGTAGTTTAGGGTCACCTGGACATTTCTAGAGAAGTTTAACTAAGAGAAGACCCACCCTGAACATGTGTTGGGTGTTCAGATTGAATAAAAGGAAACGGAAGTGGGAAAGCCACATGAGCACCATCGTTCATCTCTCTACTCCTGATGTGACTTGGAGCCACAGCCTTGTCATCTGGGTAAATAGCTGGTAAACTGTGAAAAACTCAGGGCACTTTCCAAATGTTGAATGCTTGACTAGGAGACAAATGTTCTTTTATGAAAGGATGAGAAATTCCATGCTAAATGAGGCTGGAGCCCTCCTTTATTGCTCAAAAAAGTAAAACAAATTCATTCAGACACTAGGGATGTAGATGTTAAGTGTTTGCCTAGCATGGACAAAGCCCTGGATCTAATCCCTAGCAATGCAGAAAATTGAGCATGGTGGTGCATACCTTCAATTTCAGCACCAGGGAGGTAGAGGCAGTAGCTACAGGTCATCCTTGGATACACATTGAGTTCTAGGCCAACCTGGGACACATAAGACCCTATCTCAAAAAGAAGAGAAACATCCTGTCCCGCTTTTAAGATCAGAAGACCTAAGGAAAATCACAATGTACTTTCCGATCATATGAAATCAAACCTAACCTGAAAGGAGAAACTACTAGGTCAGGAAGCAAACGGATCAGCAGAAGGGAGGAGGGAGGGGTGAAAAGAAGCAAAGTTCAAATGTATGTGTGAAAATGCCAACATGAAACCCTTTATATTGTAGGCCAACTTAAAGCTGGACACTCCTCTCCTACCATCCTGTCCAATGGCTCACAATCATGCCCCCACCTCAGTGATGGGTTCACTGAGGTCATGAGTCTCAATCAAAGGGAAGAATGAGGAAACATTTGAAAAGTCACTGGGGAATTTGGAAAGTAGGCTGGCAGCATCCTAAGACTTAATGCCAAACAATTTTACAGGTGAAAATCCCAAGGTCAGAAATGGAATTTGAGTACAGAAAGCAGCAGGCCGAGCTCCATGCAGGCCACCACACTCTCAGGCCCTGCTCTGTTTCATTTACCTTTGTTTGTAAGGGCTGGCAAGCTCTCCTGTACAATTTTCTTCTTTCCAACCCCGAATACACAGGCAGACCTGGTAACTACTCCTGATGATTCTTCTGCCAAGCTGGCTGACAGGTGAACAACGGGCATCCTGAAAGTGTGACTCTTTTACAAGCAGACTAGAGACAGGTTAGTTTACTGGCCACTTTGCCTGGTTTTGATGGCTTGCAAGACAGGATCAAGTCTAGCTCTTTTTCCATAATACTCTACTCATTTAAGAGCCCTAAAATAAGTGTGCAGTGTCAACAGGCCATCTTGATAATGAGCTGTCAGGAACTCTAATCCAGAAAGAAATCATGTGCATGTGCAGCACACTGAATCCTCAAGATCAGTCCTAACAAATTCTCTGGTTTCATTTGGAAATAGCTGCAGTCACACTTCCAGTATGAATGAAATTTGAGTCAAAATAAATGTACCAAGTAGGAGGGGAGTTTGTCATTTTTTGAGATATTAAGGAACCAAGCCTTAAGAGGCCTGGGGCTAAGAACAATAGGGCACTTTATGTTAACTTTACCTGATGTAAATAAACAGGATATAATTTAATGTAAAGTTACAACTCAGCATACCCTAAACATCCAACGTCTTTAAGAGTCCCACTATTGTGTAACACAGTACAATAAAACATTTATGATCTGTTTCTATAGGTAAGAAAATTGTGATTTTACTTGTAGTTCTAACTCGGGCTCTGTCACAAGGTTGCGATTAATATGTCAATTGGGATTACAGTAATTTCCTGCTTTCCCATGACTACAGGACCAGGATTCCCTAATTTTGTCTATGGCCAGAGCCTTCTACTTTTTACCTCTAGAACCTCTTCATAGAACTGCTAGGTGGCTTTAAAATATGGCAGCTGGCTTTTCTCAGAGTGAGTGACCCAGGAGAAAGCCAGGAGGAAGCACTGTCCTTTGTTATCAAATCTTAGAAGTGACACACCATTACCTCTGTATTCTATTTGTTGGACAGGAATCAGATCCTTCGGGAGAGGCATATCAAAGAATGTACAGACAGATTTTAAAATCACCACAGACAGCCAAAGTGTTATTTCCTTGTTGACCAGGGCCCACTGAACCTTTTATTCTTCTTCCTTCTCTCCACTTTGATACGGTTTCTCTATGTATTCTAAGTTGATGTCAAACTCAACAATGTAGCCTAGACTTACCTTGAATTCATGGTAATTCTCTTGTTTTAACCTTCTGAATGCGGGAAATGGAGGTGCATGCCACCACACCCAACTAAATCAATGTTTTCTGAAACAAGCAAGACTTCTCTGCTAAATACACAAAGTATTAAAACATACCAGTCTGAAACCCATCAACTCTTTGAATATGTCCACATTTCTTAGGCAAAAGAGGCCATGGTAATCTTTAAAGGAATAAAATAATCCTGAATCAAATGCCTATTAATATTCATTTGTTTCCTAGACAGAAGTCAATCCATGGTAAAATACTTGGTATTCCATCCCTACTTAAAGAAATATAATCAGAACAAAAGCTGTCTTCAGTATAGTCTATACTGTTTCCACCTAGTGGATGAAAATGGAACTAAGAGGCTTGAAAAATAACATTTGACAACTGCTTTATGACTCCCTCTGTAGCTGCTTAAAACCATACTACATACTTGATGTGTACAACAAATCCTACAGAAATTATTTTTTGCTTTGCATGTATGTATGTGTCCATGTGGAGGTCAGATGACTGTGGGTGCCATCCTTAGGAACAATGTCTACCTTCTTCAAGACGAAGTCTCTCACAGGCCCAGAGCTCACTAATTAGACTATGCCTCCAGTCAGTGAGCTCCAGGAATCCATCTACTGCTCCCCGGCATTGGAATTACAAGCATATACCAAGCATACCTGGCATTTTATATGGATTTTGGGGACTGAACTCATGTCCCTGTGCTTTGGAGACAAGCATTTTACAACTGAGCCATCTTCCCAGCCCCAGAAATTCTTCCTATATAGCAAATAATCTTCATTTTATGCAATTTTTGTTTGTTTTATGAAGCAGGTCCTCCTGTCCTAGGGAAGCTTAAATAACTGTAGTCCCAACTGACATATTGACCTTAACCATATGAGACCCTGAATTAGAACCACCAGCAAAGCTCCCAGAAACGGTTTTATGTCACACACACACACAAATTATTGCTACCTCTAAAATTCTCCAGGCCAACAATCGAGAAAACACACCTAAGAGCCAGGAGATAATAAAGTTTCTGTCATGACTTGATCCAGGTTTCCCCCACAAACAAACGAATGCATTCTGATTGATCGATCCTCAGCTGATGGCAGCTTGGGTTTTACAACCTTGATGGAGTTGTGTTGTTGGGGGCGGACTTATGGGGGTTATAAGCCACCTTCCCCTTGCCATTATTTGGCATACCTTCCTGCCACTGTTTGCAGTGCTGTGGCGGAGGTGATGTCCACCCCTCTGCTCATGCCAGGATGGAGTCTCCCCTTGAGTCCGTAAGCCAAATAAACCCTTTCCTCCACAAGCTGCTTTTGCTTGGGTTCTTTCTGCGCAGCAACTAGAAAGCTGACTGCAACAGTTTCCTAATAGCCAATTTCCACATAATGAAGCGCTACTAGGTTAACAACTAAAAGAACAGAGAATTTGGCTGTGATTGACACATGAAATTCAATGTGGAGCTGTTAAAAGAATCAATGAGGCACATAATTCTTAAACCAGTTTTTCTATCACATACTAGAAACCTTCCAATTTGAATTCTAATTTTTCATCAGCAAGTAAGAAAGGCTGGAGTTAACACAAGAAATTCATTTTTGTTAAACTATTAAGACTGACAACTAACATCAAATCAGAAAAGTATGGAAAAAAGAAAAAACAAACTACATGTTCTTTGGGCCATTTGGGAATAAGCAATATAATGCAACTACATAATAGCTTTGCGGTTATTAAGAAATGGTTATATCCCATATGCTAATTAAGAATTTAACAAATTTTGGGCTGAAAAGATGGCTCAGCAATTAAGCAGCTTGCTTGCAAAGCCTAATGACTGGAGTTTGTAACCATTTCCCACATAAACCCAGATCCACAATGGTGCATGCATATGGAGTTCATTTGCAATTGCTGGAGCCCTGGCACGCTCATTCTCTGTCTCTCTTTTCTCTCTGCTTACAAATAAATAATTTTAAAAGAATTTAATAAATCTTGTAAAGATTTTTGATAGGACATCCACAATTACTAAAACAGCAACTTGGGACCAAATGTCCAAACACATAAGCCCACTGGGAACATTTCACATTCAAACATTACCAGTTGCTTAAAATGCTGAACTTCTCAGTTGGAAAACAAAGTTATTCAGAAAAAGGAAATTTCCTGAAGGTTCCAAAAAGTTAAAACCTGAAACCACCACCAAAACAAAAAAAAAAAAAAAAATCTGATAGAACAACTCAAGTAGGTATTAACTAAAAAAATAATTTTGTCATTGTCACAATAAATTTCTTTACATTGGGGCTGGAGTGGCCTTAGTGTTTGCCTGAAAAGCCTAAGGACCTGGTTTGATTCCCCAGTACCCACATAAAAATAGATGCACAAAGTTGCACAGGCATCTGGAGTTCATTTGCAGGGGTGGACAGCCCTGGCGTACCCATTCTCTCTTCTATCTCTCTCTGATTGCAAATAAATAATAATTACCTTAAATAGGGGCTATTAATTGTATTAATTTTCCTCAAAAAAGACAAGAGACAGAGAAATAGTTTTCTTTTTCAGTTTCTGCCCTTCAAGAGAATGACTATCAGACATCACCTGACTTCTCAGCAATAACCACTCGAGTTGTTTTTTTTTAATTTTATTTTCAAAAAGAGAGGGGGAGGGGGAAGGATGGACATGCCACCACAAATGAACTCCAAACACATGTGCCACTTTGTACATCAGGCTTTATGTGGGTACTGGGGACTAGAACCCAGGCCTTCAGGCTTTGAAACCAAGTGCCTTTAACTGCTAAACCATCTCTCCAGCTCACCACTCACGTTTTATATGTATTTTTTTCTTAATTGTGACTTTAATTTTTTAATGTGCAAAATAATGGGCTTTATTATATTTTCATACATGTATACCATTGCACTTAATTCATATTCACATCTCATTATCCATTATCTTCTTTTTCCCCTTTGTTGCTGCTCCCCCCAATAAGCCTTTTTCTGCTTTCATGTCTTATATATATTATTCAATCTAGAGCTGATGTATGAGAGAAAACATGTGATATTTGTCAATATTTCAAAAGCAAGTATCAATAATACACAGAAGCTTGTACCCTTCAGAAACAGTCCCTAAAATTTCCTGTTCCTCAGGGTTTTGCTATTTTCTTTAAATTATGAAAATTCAGCTAATAAACAAAACAAGTCAAGTGTGAAAGGTCATACCTATAATCCTAACACTTGGGAGGCTGAAGTAGGAGGACCACTATGAGTTCAAGGCCAGCCTGGGCTACAGAGTGAGTTTCAGGTCACCCTGGACTAGAGTTTACTGTCTCAAGATAAACACACACTCAAATGTAACAATTCTTACCCAAAGCCTACTTCATATTAGAAACAAAAACAAAAAAAGCTAGTAGGAGTATCACAATTTCAATACCAATCATCTTCCTGGTAATATTTTCCTGTAACACCTTACTTTTAACTATAACAGTTTCTCAAAATATGTCGTTTCTGTAATTTAATTCAACTCAAAGGATCAGTGACTATCAACCATAGATAGGCAAAGTACTTAGTTCTGTACAGGATAAGGAACAGCCCACCCTAATGAAGAGCCTTGGTGCCTATGTGGTGGAGGAACAGTAGATAAGCACAAATGGCAAAGAGGAGAGAAAGAAGCACATAATAATCTGTGACCTAGGGATGAAGAGGAGGTTAGAGCGACACCCAAAGAGCTTGCTGCTGAGTAGAGAAAGACAATGGGCACTAACTCATCTGCTGCCTTGCATCCTCCTTGGTTTTCATTTTCTCTACACCAATCCTAAACTGTCTGAGCCTAACTGCTTCCAAATAATTTTAAACCTTAGATGACAAGATGTCACCTTAGATTCAAATGATAATGCTATAGGTATGAAATTAACAAGAGAGTCCAACAATAAACAGCAGGTGTAATCACTGTACAGAGATTTTATGTGATTTTATCTCTGTATTCACTCATTCAAATTCATTCATTTATGGATTTGCAAGGAGAGAAAGAAAATGGGCACACCAGGGCTTCTTGCCACTGCAAATGCACTACAAATGCATGTGCCACTTTGTGCCTCTGGTTTTATGAAGGTACTGGGGAAATGAACCTGGGCCAGCAGGCTTTGCAAGCAATTGCCTTTAACCACTGAGCCATCTCCCCAGTCCTTATAATTCTTTAAAATGTTTTCTTTAAAAAAAAAAAAGGATTTTCGACACAAGGATCTCTAAGCTCGCAACATTAAAGCAGCCTTATTACTCACCCACCACGACTCAGGGAACTGAGCGGAAGAGGGGGCGGAAAGATTGTGAGAGCCGTGGTGGGGGAGTCCAGAGGCATAGCACCCATCAGTAACAACACACTTGGGCCAGGAAGACTGGGATGAGTACTAAGATATCCAGGATCCCTTGCCACAAGGACTAATACAGACAGCCCACGAAGGAGGATATACAACTGATCAGGGATGGGGAGGGGGGGAATTGGGGAAGTCGGGATAACAACGCATGGTTTGCCCACTAAATAATGTAACTCATTATGGACAATAAATATTAAATTTAAAAAAAAATGTGGTAGGAGCTAGAGAGATGGCTGGGTGATGGCCTTGTTTTGATACCCTGGTACCCACTTACAGTCAGATGCATAAAGTGGCACATACATCTGGAAACTGTTTGCAAAGGCAAGAAGCCCTGGAGTGCCCATTCTCTCTCTTTCTCCATTTTGCTATCAAATAAATATTATTTCTTAAAAAAGATTGTGTGGTATATAAAACCATGGTGATTATACCCAGATCACACAGGTAAAAATAAAATAAAATCAACTTAGATGCTTTAAAAAGAAGGGGCCTGTGTGTAAGGTTCAATGAAAATAAATGTTCTGAAAGCAAAACTATACAGTAGCTTTCAGAGAAGGTACACAATCTTCAAGTTCTCTTCAAGATTAAGTCAGAAGTGTTAGAATTTTGGCTTGTGTCTATAGCAGTCATTGTAAAAAAAACAAATCTATGTTTGCACTGTCAATGAGTCAGAACTCTAAAGAACCTACAATTTGTTCCTCCTCTCATCTCCATGGCTATGGTCCTCCCACATAAGAAAAATCGAGGAGAAAAAGGTCCAAAATGTCAGTAGGATCAGTGTTTTCCCATCAAATCACACATTTATATATGGCAAAATATTTGTGGCTTCCCCCCCAGGAAAACATGTCCTTTGCTTTCAGGCTGGCTCTTCAAAATAGATACCCAAACAATTAGAAAATAGCATCCTTGTGAAAATAGAAACAATGTGAACCTGAAAAGTTAATAAATGTAGATGTAGTATTAGGTTTTTCTAATTATTTATAAAGCCTGCTAGTGAATAGCTTATAGATTACTTACTTCAAAACGTAGTACTTTTAATGTTTTGAAAGTTACCCACTTCTGATAAAAATTCTAGAATACAGTAACATTGAAAAACTATTTATTGTAACTTTTTCTCCTGTGACATGAAGTTGTTCAGTTTTCCTAGGTCTCCAAATGACACGGTTGCAGAACCTCTTTCAGCTGGTCTTGCCTGGAAAAAAAAAATGATAAAAATGAAAGATAATCTCAGTCCACATTAACCCCAATGCTATATTATAAACAATGAAAACTAAATAGAAACATGAGTCTCTAAGAAAGTGATAGCTTAATAATGTTACCTGAGAATCATGGTATTTCCAGCCTATCATGTGGTAGATCTGGTACGTGGCAGGTATTGAACCATCCTCATTTCTGTACATTTCTATAGACACACAACAGTGAACAAATGCAGTCAGGGAAAAACACCTACTCAATACAAACACTTCCTCCAGAGAGAAACGGGCAGCACTAGTATAACTAGGAATTTGAGACAGCCTCACTATTAACTCCTCTCTATTAACAGAGAGGCTGACAGTAAGGAATTAACGGTTATTTGGAAAAAGATACAGAGATTTAGGACCTAGGTTTTGAGAGGAAGGTCATGAAGTCTAGTAGTACCTTAACATGAAAGGAACAGCACTGGTAATGATAAAAGAATTAACAATGACAGAGCCCAAACTCCTTAGGGAGTTATGGGTAGAACTCACCTCTGTAAACCGCTGCAGCTGCTAGCATTGTGTCTCGGTGGAGCAGGGCTTTTCTATTCCAAGAACAGTTGCTCTCACCCATACCTAAAAATAGACTACAGGCAGTTTGAGAGAGGACTGCAAATACCTTGGGCAGCTCAGCATTAAGTGTTATCGATCCTCAGTCTCATTACACTTTTAGATTATAGCTAGGCTTCTTACTAATTCTGAAGCAGAGCTACTTGTAGCCTCTGAAATACTAAGGCAGGTGAAAAAGTTAAATCTCCAGAGGGACGCCCCACAATGCTTTCCATGCCAGCAATGACCTAAAGTAAGCTAGCTGGGCAAGAGCAAACTGGACCCCAGATGAGTCACGATTATTGACAAGTGCCTTTCCAAAGAAAATCACAACCTATTCCCCTTCCAGTTGTGTTGCCTGAAGGGCAGCAGAGCACAGTGACAATGCCTGACTTCTAAGCCTTGTATGTAAGTATGATTGTCAAACTTGAAAGAGGGCTGTGAGACTCATTAGATAGTACCAAAGCCTTTTGATTTTACATCATTTTACTGGTGCCAGATTTAAAAATAATTGTGTGCATTGTTTTTCAGAAGCATCTCTAGTATTTTTAGATTTCTGTCTTTAAAGTTGATGGTTAAAAGCTGAAGTTATATTGTAACGCTGGGGATGTCGCTCATTTGCCTATCACAAGCAAAGCCCAGGGTTCAGTCCCCAGCACTACAAAAAAGTAAAACAAAGTAATGATGTATATTATGTATTACATACACTTAAGCAAAATAACTTTAAAAGTTCTAATAAAATTTTTAAGTCCTTTATACTTCCTCTCTATACAAATTCTTTGGGTTTATTATTATTATTATTTGGTATGTGTGTGGTGTGCATGCATGTATATAGGCCAGAGATGGACAATGCATGTCTTCCTCAATCTCCACTTTATTCTTTGAGATAGGGTTTTCTGCTGAACCTAGAGCTTATTGACTCAGCTAAACTAGCTAGGTAATGAGCCCCAGGGGTTCCTTGTCTACATTCCCAGTGCTAGATTATAAGCACGTGCCACCATGCCCAGTATTTTTTTTTTTTTACACTCAGGCACTCATACTTGAGTGCCAAGAACTCTCCCACTAAACTACCTCCCCAGCCTTTAAATATCATCTTGATATTAAACTTTGCTACATGACTGTCAGTTTCTTACTTTCAATTTTCCAATTTAACACATCAAAAAATGAATACTTCCCAGTATCCATATTCTTCAATAGTTTAAAAATCAGTTTTAAATAGCTTTATTACAAATAGTCAACACAGTTGGAGAGACAGCTCAGCGGTTAAGGTGTTTGCCTGCAAAGCCTAACAACAGGGGCTTGAATCCCCAGTATCCATGTAAAGCCAGATGCACAAAGTGATACAGGCATCTGGAATTCGTTGGAGCAGAGGCTAGAGGCCCTGGTGTGCCCATTCTCTCTCTAAACATCAATACTTGGATAAGCACAGGCTCTCTCTGTAGGTCAGACCCAGCTCAGCCAGAGACATTCAAGAGCATCTTCCTTGACAAGAGAAGATTAGTGCCACACTGAACTCCCCCTGTTCTTGTGAAAGAGTGGAAAGAACTTATACTTTGGGATCGAAAGCTTATATAACCTAGGATAAAAATGATTCAATCTGTATTAAATATACTTTGCCATCTTTAAATTGGAATAATACTTTCTAATACCTCATGTGAAACTACTAGAAACTACCTAGACACCAGATGAAATACGGGAGTGAGAAAACAGAAAAATCCAGCCACTCTAAATTTTTACACTTGACCTTAGCCAAAAGGCTAAGGCATGATCTCTCACAGTGTTTTTGAAGGTAAGTTCAACTGCTTATTAGACAAACAAATCTTATTATGGTTTAGAGAAACAATACTGAGTATTGCCTAAAAAAGCATAATTGAACTTACCTTGAAACTCACTGTGAAAGCCTTGACAATTTCTCATGCATTCACCAGCTGAGGTACAACTTGTTTTGTACAATTAAGTCAACATTCTGGACTTTTTTTTTTCTGTGAATTAATAATAATGGTAGTTTAAGTGATACATACTACAACAACTAAGAAAAAACCGTAATACAAATATCAAATACCAAAAACGGAACCTTCCAATCAGCAAAGTAGCACACCCAAAAGTAACCCCAGCCCCTCTGTTCACCTCATGACCATTCCTCTTCCCATCCCAACTCCATTCTGACTTCTATGGCAAAGCATTTAGGATTTCAGATTACTAACTGGGCACTTGCCAGATTTACATCCTGCTTCTCCAACTGTATCTTGGATGAGTTACTTAACTTCTGTATGCCACAGTGTCTCATACATAACAAGACAGATTAGTCATGCTAGCCTTACCTTCCTCATAAACAATGTGGAACAGTAAGTGAGCCTTTGAAAACACTAATCTCGGTCTTGCACGTGTGTACAAGGCTCACCTGAAAAAAAATCTAGGAATCTCAGATCCTCTGTCATTTTCCATCAAGCAATAACAAGTTAGTGTAGTTCCTCATCAGAAGAGGGAGGACATGCAATTAGTTCTTACACCCACAGGATTTTATGAGTGCTATCCTCCACGTCTCCTCTCCCCTTCTAGTTTCCTAGATCACTCGTCTTAGCTCAGGCACTTCCTTGACTGCTAGACTCCCTGACACTCGAAGCAATCTAGGACTTTCACCTGTGTTTCTCCCATTTTACATGTGATGGTTGTCTGCCTGCCTTGGGAGTCTCTTTTACTCTCCTGGAGTATCAGCTACTTGAGACTGGAAACTTATTTCCATCACTGGTGCAGAGTTTGACATATGAGAGATGCTTAGTAAATAGTAAGTGAATGAACATAAAAATCAACCATTTACATTTATATCTAGCTTGTGAACTATCACTTTTATATTATCTTTATACAATTATTTTTATCCACCTATACATAAGATAACAAGACTAAAGCATGCAATTTTTGTAAAAGGTCTTACAGTAAAAATTAGAGAAATATATAAAGGGTAAATATTAGGAAGTTTTTTGAAGCGTAAGACCTACTTAAAATCCTTAAAGGAAAGGGAGGGGGAGATGGGAAGCAGCCTGACACACCCTTCTAAGGAGCATAAATATTCTAAAACTTGCTCTGGAAAAGTACTAAAAAATACAAGCAGCTATCTTTAAGATTAGTACACTTAGGCAGACAAATAGACTATGTTCAATGCTCTAAAAATGCTAAGTATTCAGTATAGGACTCCTAACTCCAGATTTAGCATGACCACAAACAAGATGCTCTCAGCTCGCTCACCTATACAACTAAGGTATATGAAGACTTTAGCCAGGCATGCAATCCCTGTAAGGCAGACACTAGGAGGTAGAGGTATGAGTACCAAGACTTCAAGGCCAGCCTGATGAATATGGCAAGACCCTGTCATAAAAACCAAAGGCTGGGAATGTAGCTCAGTAGTAAAGTCCTTGTCTGTCATGCACAAGGCACTGGGTTTGATTCCTGGAAACACATACACATGAAGAAAAAAAATAAAGAAAGAAAACCTCAGAGAACTGCACAGAGTAATTACTGTATTTTAAAATCTGAGAAGTAACCTTTTCCAGCTGATAGGTCTAATTTCTAATTTTCTTTCTTTTTTTTTTTTTGCTTCTCAAAATGGATCATGAACACAGCACTTACAATATACGAGCATAAATATGAATGTTGTATTTTTTTTTATCTTTGGAACGTAAAAAGAGAAACCATCAGCTCATAATCATTTCTTAACCCTTTAGATAAAAGGGCAACATTTGGAGAAGTGCTCAGAGAGGTTTAGTGTGATATTTTATTGACCTTTATAAGCTTGAGCATATACCTACAATCTGCCAATCCCACATTATTTTATGAAAAGGGATTATAGTGGTAAGTTTTCAACTAGAGGTATTTCTATTTGAAAAGTTCAGATGTTTCAATTTCAGAGAAGGTTAGACAATGGATGAAATGGACCTTGATGTAAACAGGCAATTAAAACAAGCCACAGGAAAAGCTGGACATCTGCTCAGTAGAGAAAGCGCTGGCTGTGCAAGCATGAGGCTCTGAGTTTGGATTCCAGCACCTACAAAACCAGGTGTGGCTCTGTACTGAGGAGGTGGAGACAGGAGGACCCCTAGCACTTGCTGGCTAGCTAGCTGAAAGAGCAAGCTCTAAGTGTGGCGGGAAACCCTATTTAAAAACAACCAAAAAAGGCAGAGTGGATTGAGGAAGATGATTGACATTAAACATGTGCGCACACACATGTGCCCACATACATCCATACACACATGCATACCTGCCCACACACCTACCACATATGTATGCAAATAAAAAACAGCAATAAGACCAGAACCTTGCTACAAATGAGCACAGATGACAAGCAACAGAGTTCGGAAAGCAGCAAGAGTCTGGTGCCTAACTCCATCATTCATATTCAAGGGTCTCTTTGGGCCTTATTTTTCTCATTTGTAACACATGAGTAAAGAATTATCAAGATGGCAACTGAGAAGGGTGTGGCAGTGACTGCCTTTAGTCCCAGCACTCGGGAGGCAGAGGTAGGTCACCTGAGTCTACACAGTGAATTCCAGTCAGCCTGGGCTAGCATGGACCCTACCTTGAAACAAACAAAAAAGGCAACTAAAAGAAAACAAGTGCAACAAAGGTTACAAGCCCCTGACACTAAATAAAAAAACAGGTAATTTCTGAATGATCTTCATGCTTCAAACCACATTATAATTTTCAGAACTAGATTGCTCCCCTAGGTAAGCATGATTCTGGTTTCATAGAACACAGCTTGAACTCTGTCAGCATCAATACTATCTTTCACAGGACACACAGCAGCTCAGTTTCACAAAATCTCATGAAAGAGGCCAGCTGAAGGTCTCAAGAAAATCTGACACTTCTCCAGCACCCATCTCAACTGGCAGGCTATTATTTCTTTGTACTCACCTCCTTTGAAGGTAGGAGGTAGGGTCTGTATTCCTGTAGTTCCACAAAGTTCCTTCCTGCTGTTACTCCCTTCACCCTGTCACCCTTGACCCTCAGAGAGGCCTGTACCAATTGGCCATAACCATATTCCTGCCAGCTTCCAGCAGACATCTGGCTATTTTCCTTTAGTTTCTGTGCAGGCTCATCTTCCTTCTCCCAAGATGCTGAACAGTAAGCTCCCAGCACCAAGCCATTTTCTCTTCTCATACATGCCCTTGCCCTACGCAGGCAACTGCTTTGAATATTGCCTATGAGCAAATAACTCACTTTTTCTTTTTCTTTTGTTTAAGGCATAGCTCACAGTAGCCCAGGCTGAGCTAGAACTCACTGTGTAGGACAGGCTGGCCTCAAACTCATAGTGTTCTTCCTACCTCATACAAGTCATAAAAGCCCAGCTAGTTATCTCCTCTTATCCTGAACTGCCTACTTGACATCTCTTTGATACTGCAAAAGAACTTCATGCCCTTTGTAGTCAAATATGAATACAAATCATGGTTGTCTTCTACTGCTTTTTGGGTGCAGGGTACCAGCTATGTGATTATAAACTAGAAACTCAGCAGTATGTTTAAAATGCTTCTCTTCTTCATCCACCTGTATCAAACCTAATAAGATCTCTCAAATTTCCCTCCTAAATATATTAAAGGTATGCACTATAGTCTAAACCACCACCGACCATAGACTACAGAAAGTCTTTCTTGCCAATTCACTTTTTAAAATATTAATCAGATATAGTGTACCCCTCTTCTTTCAATATGTGGTAAGCACAAACAATCTTAACAGGGCCCATTATGTTTTGAATGTGAAATGTCCCTCACAGGTTCATGTGTTTGCATGTCTGGTGTCAGCTGATGGCAGTGTTCTGAAGGACTGTGAAACCTTTAGGATGTAGGGTTTAGCTGGAAGAAATGGATTGTTGGCGGGCTAGACCTTGGAGGTGATAGGCAAGTCCTGCTTCCAGTCTGATTTTCTGTTTCCTGCCATGATTGTCCCCAGCTTCCTCACTCTCACCACCATGCCTTCTCTGACATGATGGACTATATTTCCTTAACCATGAGTCAAAATAAATTTCTCCCTTCTGTCACTTCTGTCAGGTGTTCTGTCACAAAGGCAAGAAGAGTAACTAACATGGGCCTCTGAGGTCCTGCTGCATGAGGTGATTGACCATTTACAACCCTTACTGCTCTCTAGCCACAAAGCCCTTCTTTCCATTCTCACCATGTTCTTCTTACAACAAGGCTTTGCATAAGCTTTGCTCTGCTTGAGACTCAACTCCTTCCTATCTATCTACTTATCTTCATTTCTTTAAAACACAAGATAATCACCTCTTCCTCAGACAATACTTCTTTTCTTACCCAACTATCTGTGTACATGTGCCTAGCGAACCTAGACCTGGGATACCAACTACTGACAGGAAGTCACTGATGTGCTCTGCTACAAATGCACTCTGCAACAAAGTCCTGTTATGTTTCTCTAGAGCAACAAAAGCGCTGCTGCATGACTCTACCTCACTGTGCTGACTACAATTCCAATTTAACTTTTTTATTTTGGTGAGAGCTGCCTGGTGTCTGCCTCCTCCATTTTATATCACAAGCTAAGGGAAACAGTCTGCTTTTTCCCCATAAGTGGATCCCTCCTGCTTATGCCTACCACAGACGCTGCAAATGCCTCTTAAATTAGAGTCTAAAAATTCTTTAAAATGCCTTACCTTGTAAATCTTCCATCAGCTCAAACATTCCTGGGTAGTTAACTTGAATTTCATCAGTGTCCTAGTCAAAAGAAGTAATATCCACTTGACATC
This sequence comes from Zapus hudsonius, assembly GCA_004024765.1. Lineage (NCBI taxonomy): Eukaryota > Metazoa > Chordata > Mammalia > Rodentia > Dipodidae > Zapus > Zapus hudsonius. The sequence continues at coordinate 1,628 of PVHP010011458.1, read as the reverse complement.
CATCATTAAAAAATTTGAAAAGGGTTCGTAGCTAATTCTCTGAACATTCCATGGAAAACAAGAGATTTTTTTTTTCTTTTCCTTTTTCCTTATAGCTAGGTATGGAAGCTGCTACCTCTGAGCTACATTTCTAGCCCTTCCAGGCCCAAGAACCTTGGTTTGTTTTTTTCTGTTTTGTTTTTAATATTCTTCACAAATGTCACCTAGCTTATGCTTGATTTAAGATCTAAATGTGTTGAATGAAACACTCCTCACTTTGAAAGGTATCTTCTTAAAACTCCAACAAACTGGTTCTAGTTCTCTGCTGGGGAACAACATATAGTAACTCTGTTCTATACCAACTATCACCCTTCTTTGAAAATTATTCTAGGACACTGTTGTTTTGTTTTAGGGTTTTGGGGTCTTTTTCTTGTTTTCTGTTTTTTTTGGGAGGTGGGGCAGGGGTGGTCTTGTAAACAAATATTGACACCATTATAGCTTTGATGTTTCCCTGGGACATTAACATCAATGTTTCCTAAAATGCAGCATGAGAATCAAGCCAAATACACTCACCATTCCTTCCAATATTTCTACTCTTCGTGATGCAGCCAATAACTACACTGGCTTTCTTAGGAAGAGCATGCATGGGTACCACACACAGTTCATTTTTTCAAATAAACTATTGGGCAATGCCTCCCCAACCCTTTTTGAACCTTGATGCAGAAATCTATTGTTGTACAGAGACCACAAATAATCACAAAATAGTCTGGTACTCCTTGATACTTAGTCTCAAACATGGTTTCTTTTAGACAAAGAAAAAAAGGATCAAGCAGTAAAGAGCCTTAGAGCCTTTTCCAGGCCATTTCTTTTGCTGTGACACAAGAAACAGATGGCACAGCTAAAACATGGGTATGTAAAGCTGGGGTTTTAGGGCAATGGCAGAGTATTTACCATACATACAAAAGGCCTCCGGTTCCACCCCCAGCATAGAGGGATGGATGACAGATGGATGATAGACATCCAAAATAGAGATGGGTTATCCAATCAGCAAAAGGCTACAGTGTGATAAAATTTTATTATGTTAAGCACAATGATGTAAGAGATTGTCAGTATTAGATAATGATCCTATATTTAGATATCATTACAACACTAATTAAATAGACTATTCAAGGAAATGCCATGCAGCTCTTAAAAAGAAAAAAAAAAACACACACTTTCAGGTCCACCTGCATTGATGAGATCCACTGTTTACCAATGCTCTATCCCATCACAGTTCTATGCTGAATCTATGTTTCTTCTGCACTGACTGCCTAAGAACTCTCTTTCTAGAAAGTTCCACCTCTAATGGAGTACAGCATGTCCTATCTTGACTAAGTCGAGGCCTAGAGAATGCAAAACCATCTGTACCTCATATAACGCTGCTTCAACTGAGGGCTGGAGGTAGGGAAATTACTATGTGCTTCTAGATATCCTTTCATCCATAATAGTCTTAATCCCATATTACACCTAATTCAAGATTTGAAGAGTCTGATGGAATAATAAGCTTGGTAAAGTCTTAATTATCTTTGGTACATTTTGGGGATTTACTAGAATATTCTGCTAATATTAAAAGCCTTGTTTGCATCTCTGTGGCGAGCTCCTCGAGCAGC